>CACRXK020004441.1:0-12624 GCA_902702795.2 Paramuricea clavata | reverse complement strand
GAGGGAGGGAGGGAGGGAGGGAGAGAGAGAGAGAGAGAGAGAGAGAGAGAGAGAGAGAGAGAGAGAGAGAGAGAGAGAGAGAGAGAGAGAGAGAGAGAGAGAGAGAGAGAGAGAGAGAGAGAGAGAGAGAGAGAGCAGAGAGAGAGAGAGAGAGAGAGAGAGAGAGAGAGAGAGAGAGAGAGAGAGAGAGAGAGAGTAATAAAATAATTTCTCCAGTAATAAAACAATTTCTTATCTTGCTGTTATCTATAGTATAACAAGTAAATGTTTCCGTTTCGTATAGCCTAATAAGTCTATAAATGTATTGTTTGATGATAAAATGTCCTAAGTTATAGGATATTAGGATATATAGGTTTTATTAGCTTTGCAAGTGTTATAGTCCCTATCATGAACGTCGCGAATAACTATGTCAATTGCATATGTCTGATGCAAACATATTGAGCTATAAATTCTACGCTGTATAAGTGGCCAACGCTCGAGCCTCAAATTTTGCTATTTTATTTCCTAGACCTAGTATATGTTCGTGACCCTTAAAGGTAGACCGAAACATTTCATGTGTATGTGGCGTTCCGAAGTATTCCATAAATTGCTACGATTTGGGATTTCGCGATTGAAAACCGAAATGATTTGTGCGTTGTCGGGCTAATTGCCAACCGAGCGCGCTAGCCGTTGTTATTTTGACAGAATATGATACCTCTACACTTTTCAGCCGTAATACATAATGCGCGGATTGTAATCATATACATATCGTTTAATTTAGCTTCAAAAACTTATTTTGTTAAATGTAAAATGCGCAGCATGTTGCGTACATTATCAAAGAAAAACGTTGACTTTATTAGACTGAAATGTATGACCAACTTCTTTAAAATTTGCCTAAATGATATGTACCCGTTAAGAAGTAATAACTGTAAACTTTATTTGGGAAAACTGAAACAGACTCCTTGAAGAATTCGTTTTCATATCGAGGTGCTACATGATGGAACAATCTTCCAAATGATGTTACCAACAACTACAAAGTGCTCTCCATAAGTAACTTCAAAACTTTACTCAACAACTATTTCACGGCAATTTGGAGAGGAATAGTGTATGACAACCACTTGTGGGGCGGATTTTGATTCGAAGGAGTAATTTTTGGGTCTGGGAGGGTTAACATAACATATTATTTCTAGTTATATATATGTGAGTCATTCTAATTTATATATAGTGTTCACTGCATGGGCTTTCTTTTTTTATATAGTTAGTATGTACAATAGATTTTTCATATTTGTAATATTCTAACGGCCCCTTGAAAAGCAGTTTAATCTGAAGGGCTACCGTTTTTAAATAAGATGAATAATAATAATAATAATAATAATAATGGAAACTTTTTATTAGATATTTACGATATACTATATATACATTGATAAACCTCACTTGATGAAAGGTAGCTTATCGATGTCCACTTGAATTGAGTTTAAAGCTAATATATATATACAGGTGAAAATCTTTTAACTTTAGTTAAAAGTTTAAAAGTTCTGGGTTGTTCCAGTCTTTGTTTCGTCTACAGAATATATAATACGACGTGCGCATACAAGTAGCAATTATTTTCTTTTTTACATATTTAATACATTGTTCGTCGTACTTCAGATCATGGAGCATATCAAATAAAATATTCGTCGATTCACCAAATACACCTAAAGAGCTTATAGATACATTAACAAACTTAACTTCATCATATATATTTTCTTGATCGGTAATTAGAGTCAAATATTTTTCATGTTTTCGATCTGAGTTAGTTTTCAGGTTTGTTTCGAATCCAACAGTTAATTCTAGAATGTACAAAATCTTATTTTCAATTGTCAATAGAAGGTCTGGTCGTAACTCGTCACCAGTGATGACAGATGGGCTAATAAATCCAGGAAGATCTACATACATTTTGGACCTTCCAACGTCGAGAAGACTGGACGCAATGAGATTCAAAACTGAATCATGTCGCCATGTATATCTCCCTTCGTTTAGATATGTCTTACATCCAGAAATTATGTGCAAAAGCGATTCAGGGCAGAAGCAGAACGAACAGTCAGCAGATGATGACAGTCCCCATTTAACTAGGTTTTTCCTAGTAGGCAAAGAATTGTTGATGCAACGTAGACTGAAGTTAAATATGTTCTTATAATAATAATAATGATAATAATAATAATAATAATAATAATAATAATAATAATAATAATAATAATAATAATAATAATAATAATTGATCTGTTAGATAAGCATTCTTTACCGTCTGTACATATTTAAAAAGTTCGTTAGAAGTTAGAGGTCAAACATAGGCTATTTTATCTGAAGAGTGCCACGTTATTTACGTGGTACGAAACTGTATAGTAATAAATATCTAGGTTTTTGTGTCTTTCTATATGTGTATATATATATATATATATATATATATATATATATATATATATATATATATATATATATATATATATATATATATATATATATATATATATATATATATATATATATATATATATATATATATATATATATATATATATATACGAGTATGTTTATGACATTCAGTATATAGTTTATAATTTCCAGTCTCATATCCGCCTGACCGTGTAGCTCAGTAATTCGGAGGTCGTGCGCTCAAGACCCAGCCGCGGCAGGCAATATCTTTCTGCTTGCGCGCGGTCTGCAAATTATAAAATACACACTCTAGAACATTTTCAACTTTGTGGGACAAGGAATATATGGTGCACCATCATAAACATGAGATTATTTCAGATTCCATCAATTCTTCATTTATTTTTTTCAAAATATATATATTTACATTTGTTCAAAAATTGTGCCTAGATTGTCATACCCGTAGCTCGTGTTGTCATTACAAACAGAAAAGATAAAGCGAATAGCTTATCGGATTTTGAAATCAAGATTGGAAACAGTTTGGAGAACGAAGGACGAAATAACACAAAATGTGGAGATCGACATTCAGTACCACATGGAGAAAGTAAAGAAATTTCCTGTTCACCACCATTGATTGGAAGATATCTTGTCATTCAATCATTGTCTTCTCTACGTTTAAACATCATTGAAGTCGAAGTATTTGCTGCTGGATTGCAAGTAGAATAAATTAAAGGACAAAAGCAAATCGACAGTGGATATAAATTCAAGTCTATTCAAGTTTGTAGTTAGGAGCAAAAAATATATAATTCTTTAACTTACAGTTTGGGTTAGGAACACACTAGAAGCGGGACATTAATTAATAAAGCGAAGCAAGACAAACAGCACAATGAACAGCCATTAATCGCACGGATAACGCACACGAACCACACGAGCCTTCAGCCACACGAACCGCAATTGTAACATCGCTGTTGTTATAATAATTACTCTATGATGTAACGACCCTGTCACGCCATTGCGTATGAGTGAAACCTATGAGAAGCGTATGAAAATTAATGAAATAATTTTGATACGCACAAAAATCCTTTGAAATGCCAGCGTGTGAGTACCGTACATCCGGCGAACCTCTAGCGTATTCAGCGTGTATACCTAGAATATGCTTATTTTATAAACCATACGTCCGAATACGCACAAAATTTTTAAGCATGCTTAAAAATAGTTTCTGCCTCGGCGTATGCCACCGTATGCGACCGTTGTAGAAACGTATACAACCTATGTCTAACGTACCCCTTGCGGATGTCAGCGTTTTCCAGCGCATGAGTGATATTTTTCATACGCTGCTATACGCTAGTACGATACGCAATAGTGTGACAGGGCCTTAATTCAGTATATTTAGGCTACGTTTAAAAACAGAAATATATAATTATGGAGAGATGCCATTTGTAGAAGAATTTAGCTGTCTTGTAGAAGATATTAAATGTAAACTAGAAATGCATTTCAAAAATAGCGGGCTCATTTCTTTTCATTAAGCTGCAATTTTCGCGTCGAAGAACAAAAGTATATACTTTTGCAGAAGACCGTTTTTTCTCGTTTTAGCCCCGCCACTGGCCCGCCGATTGACAGCGCCGCCTTCAAATATGCGCCGCATTTTATTCGCAAAAACGCGGTACTTAACTGAAGCACGGTCTAAAAGATTGCTCACGATACCCAATTCTGGAAAGAAAACCTTTTTGATACGAAGTTACGATCCTTAACACTGATCGTCTTTCTTCTACATGCTCAGTGATTTTATATTTGTTTTTGCTGCTACTCTTTCTTGTTATCGCTTAAGAAGGACCGTCCTCAAATAAGGTGGACTTGAATAACTATTAGGATGTTAGGGTTTGTAATCCAAGTGAGAATATATACATTTTAAGACCTAACCAGGAACGACTGCGAAAAATGCAGCACAAGGTCCTCTGGTAGGAATTGAACCTACGGCCCTGCGACTCCGGAGCAGCGCTCTAACCAACTGAGCTACAGAGACCAGCTGTTAAGCTGTAACCGTAAGTTAATGTATATATATATAGGTAATCTGGTGTGCGGGTTGTGATACGGTGGACTTGAATAGCATCCTAATATCAATTCCACCAAGTGAAGTGCAAGAATCTAAGTTATTCAAGTCCACCTTATCACAACCCGCACACCCGATTACCTATACATGAACTTATGGTTACAGCTTAACAACTGGCCTCTGTAGCTCAGTTGGTTAGAGAGCTGCTCCGGAATCGCAGGGCCGTAGATTCAATTCCTACCAAAGGACCTTGTGCTGCATTTTTCGCAGTCGTTCCTGGTTATAGGTCTTAAAATGTATATATTCTCACTTGGATTACAAACCCTAACATCCTAAACGTCTTCAAATAAGCGCATCATCGCTAGCAGTAATATCTAAAGATCACCGCAGCGCTTAAAAGACTAAATACGGTATTTTACTGTTTGCTATCAAATAAGATTATCAAACAGTTGATAATCTTAATGGAAAGGCATCTGAAGGGCTAAAGTACGTCGTGAACTCAGCTTTGCATTGGACTACATGTGTATATTTTCAACAGGGGACTATACGAAATAAATGGAGGTTGACATCGACCACAAGATGTTGACTGCAGAGCTAGTTAGATTTAGATTTAAGCAGATCTTAAGTGGCTGTCTTCAGGTTGAAAATTAGATTTCCTTTATATTTTTACCATGAAATACCTTTGTCCTAAAAGGTATTAAACTAATATTAAAATTTCCAAATTTTTCTTTTTTTTCGAGTTATGACAATTTTTTTTCTGGACGTCAGCGACACTGAAATTTGACCCCGAAAACGGCGGTCAAATGTGTGTTAAATTGTGCATCATAACTTGGAAAGTTTCCCGTCAAATTAAAAACTTTTTTCAACGTATTGAGACATATTCCTCTTCTTTTAGAATGTTGAAAGAATTTGACTGTACATCTTATTTTAAGCCTACTAGTCTCCATCCAAAGATGTCGGTATTTTCGTTCGCCAAACAACTAATGATTAGGTACAAAATTCAAACTAAAAATTCTCAAAAGTGCAACCTACCTGGTGTCTAAAACACTTTTAGGGTTAAAGTAGAATACTTAAAGTTATGTTATTCGCAATAAAACTTGTCGGCAAAAGGAATATGAAAGAGTGCGAAATTCATAAATTATGGCTATAAATAGCTCTATTGTTTACCTTTGTGATAACCGGAAACACGTTCAGCGTTACTCACGGAGTTTTTATAAATTTATATCAGCAATTAATATAAATATAAAATAGTGTTTATAAGTTCTTATATTTGAATACAAACACCGCCTTGTATTTTTTTTAAGCTTTCGGAAAGCCTTTACAATTGATCGTTTTAAACTTGATTAAAATTACTAAATAGTTGCACGCCAACATAATGTACAATATATTATCGTTGTTTAATACGTACTGATGAGTGTGCCATAAATAGAATACACGCTATATTACGAGAGCAACAATATTATTATAATACTAAACTTTATAGTTAACTTGCTACATGGAAGTTATTTTTCGCGTGTTTATTCTTCAACAAACAATTTAATCTCGCAAATTTAATCTTTAATCAAACGTTCGGGAGTTGTCGAAAAAATTTCGAGGTTAATAAATTGTGTTAGGCCACATAAATTAAATTCCTTGATTCTCATCACTAGACTTTGAAAATGTCGAAGAGCCGGGAGGTTTATATTTATATTTATATAATTTATCATCAATAAATAAAAAAATAATTCCTAACATTTAATATTTCTGTGATTTCCAAAATGAAGTGTCACAAACCAAAATGAACATATTTCTCCACGAACAATGACTGAATCCTTGAACTGAATGCGAAGTTCCGTTAAAATGCAATGAAATTTCTTTCAAAGTTCTATTTGTTCGAAATTGGCAGTTTAAAATGACACTAAAAACCCAATTTTAAATATAAAGAAACTTAACTGTCTTGAAATATTTTGTCTGGCGGTTCGTTTATATTGTATAACAAAATATAAAAAAATTTCACGCGGCTCTTAATATACAGTCGGGCGGTGATGAGAATCAAGGAATTTATTTTATGTGGCCTTACTGTAGTCTGTATGCCAAGGGGATTACGTTGGTAGCCAATTCAGTTTAATTTTCTCTAATTTATAAAATAATAATAAAAAACCACGAAAATAATAGCAGAAAATAATAGCAGACGCAATGTATACAAGCTGTTCTTGTTCTTCAGTGCGCCATTGTTAAAACTAATTATTGGAGTATTTTTTAAACTTATTTCTTAAATAAAATCAATGACAGTGTTCCTTTGTAATTTCCACACCTGTTTTGTTTAACAGAAAATTAACGCAAAGAAGTGCCGTTTTTAGATATTTCTAGAAGCTTACTAGTTTAGTTTTGATTATGGAGAAAAGTTGTTCATTTGTTGGCGTTGGTGGAATTTCTTGTGGTGAAAGTCGTGGATTACAGGACATTAGTTGCTTATTTGATTGTAAGGAAGATAAGAGTGTTCAACTATCAAACTGTCATCTTTCTAAATCGAACTTGAGAGGAAACGAGTTAATTGCTATTCGCGCGGGAATGTTCAGTCTTACCGAAGACCAATTTAAGATGATGTTTATTTGTCCGTCCCACCGTCATAATTTGGGACGATTTTGGAGGCCGCTAAGACCGTGCCAGTATTCCCTCCAATCGGGTCCTGTTCGTAAGTGTACAGGAAGAGATGTTTTCAATGTGTCATTATCAAAAACTGTTTTTACTCTTTATGGGAAATTAATTCAAACAGGATCTCGTAAGTATTACGCTACTTTTACTTCTTTACGTGTTGTAATTAGTACTTTAATGACGCGGAGGGAAAAATTATTTTAATATGAAGGAGAATGCGTAAGTTTACGTGTTCTTCATTTTGAGGCGAAAGCACAAAGAGAAATGCTTGTGGACAACTTGTGGAAAATGCTTGCTGAGATCGACGTATGCCATCTTATATACCATGACGCGTATGATTTATATGACATGTACAAACAGAAGGGCCTATCTGTTTTTAAAATAACGATGCTGAAAGAAATTTGTGTGCATTTTGAACTTCAGTTCAAATCAAAGGATAAAATACAGACTCTCATAGATAAAATATCATCCATGATTGGGCAATGCACATGTTTCCAAATAAATAACTAAACTGTGCAGGTGCGGACAAATACTCCCAGACTAACTTGGACATGTCGAGAGATGTCATTGTTCTTGGTCCGCGAGTGTGTGGAGCCTGGAACAGTATCGTTAACCCAAATTAAGCACTATAAAAAACACCGCATGCAAACTACGATGTTATGTATTTTTATTGCTATAATTTATGCTACTATTATGAGACAAATCAAATTTTGCCGAAAAATACCAATTGAAATTGAAAGTTATTCACAGAATGGCGATTAGCTGCAAACTACTGAAAAATTATTATTATTGCTGTATAGATTAAAGATAAAGGACAGATCTCAGTATACGTCGCAGCTAGTCAATGTCACTGCAACTAAGATCGTTTGATACGATGAATTGAATGGTTTGCATGAAAGGACAAAAATTCTGCCAAATGGGCAATGCGGAAAACTTTTAACAGAATATAATAACAACTTCATGGATTCAATTTATTAATTCGATGCGACGTTACGGCAACACACATTTTCGACATTGGCATTGACCGATCATGAGGGATACAACGTCCTAGACGAATTTATTTCTTCTGACCGTTTTAGACCTCAAAGATCCGTCGCATTTCATCGATCGAATTAAACTTTTCTGAGTTAAATACAATGATTGTGCAATATATTAGTCGCTATAAAAACTCCGCGAGCAACCTTGAACGTGTTTCCGGTTATCACAAAGGTAAACAATAGAGCTATTTATAGCCATAATTTATGAATTTTGCACTCCTTCATATTCCTTTTGCCGACAAGTTTTATTGCGAATAACATAACTTTAAGTATTCTACTTTAACCCTAAAAGTGTTTTAGACACCAGGTAGGTTGCACTTTTGAGAATTTTTAGTTTGAATTTTGTACCTAATCATAAGTTGTTCGGCGAATGAAAATACCGACATCCTTGGATGGAGACTAGTAGGCTTAAAATAAGATGTACTTTCAAATTCTTTCAACATTCTAAAAGAAGACGAATATGTCTCAATACGCTGAAAAAAGTTTTTAATTTGACGCGAAACTTCCCGAGTTATGATGCACAATTTAACACACATTTGACCGCCGTTTTCGGGGTCAATTTCAGTGTCGTTGACGTCCAGACAAAAATTCGTCAAAACTCAAAAAATAAGAAAAATTTAGAAATTATAATATTAGTTTAATACCTTTTAGGACAAAGGTAGTTCATGGTAAAAATATAAAGGAAATCTAATTTTCAACCTGAAACGCTCTGCATGGTTCTTAGTGAGACAGCCACTTAAAATGTCAGCGAAAATGCGAAATTTGTTATTTACTTTCAAGTATTTGAAATGGTCTCCTAATGCCAAATTAAGCGGGCGACAGGGTGTCAATATACCAATAATTAAATGTTCATGTTGAATTGGCTCATCGTCTTTGAGGTATAACTTAAAAATTAGAGCATGGTCATCATTTGAAATTGAGTTTAAACCAAAGTTTTATCTATATTTCTTTGTGCAATTAAAATTATTCGTGGGAAAATGGCGCTAATTAGTAAAGGGTTCAAATTGCCCATGTTAATGTACACAATTTTTAACATGTTTGGTTCCGTATTTTGAGGAGGTGTTCCATGCCTGGCAAAAAATGTTTAAAGTTCGGTCACAGCGAATGCAATTTAGTTCTTAAAAATGCTATATGCATATTATTGCAATGATGTCAATATTTCTAGTACAAATAACTACATGTACGTCTTGACTTAACTTTATATATTTTTATTCCTTTTGGGCTTTTCAATTTGTAAAGAACTGTCATGACTCATGATCATGCAAATTAAGGTTACTCCACATGATGGAAACCCATTTCGCCAAAATGCTCACCGCGCGCTCAATTCTCAAGTATTCCCCTTCACGTTTGGCATGCATAATGATAAATCATTGCTGTAGCTAACGATTTGCCAAAAATTGTACATCTTTAAAAAGTGTACTTGCTACGGACTGCTTTTGAAAATATGACAGCCTTTGCGCCACGAGATTAGAACGCTTCTGATTTACCTCAAAAGATTCCGAAACATAATATTTCCCATCTCCAATGATCAAAGAAGAAAACACTGTTCGCGTTTTTTGACAGGTATTGTATTTGCTTTGATATAAAGCAGACAAGTTGACTCATCTGAATTTTGGGAGAACTGCAGAGTAGATGCCTATATAGCTTGAAAAGTATGGCACTAAATAAAAAACGCGCACACGATTTTGCTCCTGTACTATTGTTCAACATTGTGGCAAAGTTTGAAGGAAATCGGATAAAACGTGTGCGTTTTTTGTACGGACAATCTGAGAATATTTCAATCTCCGTAAAAGACGATATTAGATTTGGCGAGGTTTTCCTGCTCTTTGTTATCATCTCGAACTGTAATCGGATTAAAATTAGTTTAGTGTGTTTTGGCAAGGGTTTTCGGTGTCATTCACTCATTATCAGTTTATCACAAACCGTACATGCAAGAAACCACACAAAAAACTTGCTAATATGCCGGCAAAACGCAAATGTAAAAAGGGGATAGCTATACAGACCGATCTAAATCGGCCAAACGAAAATGCAGTAGAGGATCTGTCGTGCACCACGAAGACACCAGCGAGGTTGAAGGTCACACATCCGGTATCGAGTATCACATCTATCCACACATTGTCAATTGCAATTTATTTATTTATTTATTTATTGTGCTTCGCTTCCAAACATTATACAATAATTGCATTAAAGAAGCTGGGACACCACAACAGCTTAACACCAATTACAGTGGGCCCTTTACAAAATATCAATATATAGAAAACAGAAATAATTAACAATTTATTGCCGAAGGCTAGGTGCTTATCGGTGAGTAGGGACAGAGACAAAGTCGAAGTTTTCATTTAACAATGACCACCGAGCCTTAGGCGAATAATTGTTTTAGTATAATTTCATAGGTGATTATTTGGGGGGAAAAATAAAAAAATACACATTTCTTCGTCATTTAATGGTCAAAACTTAAGTGATTATCGCGTTATAATCACCTCAACGGCAACCAATCAGCGTGGAAAATTTTCAATAATCACCTATGTAATTATACTTAGTTTACTTAAGGTACGTTTACACACCGCGATCCGCCGTGTACGACTCGTATTTTGGCGAATCCAGTCGAGTAGGCATGCGTCAATTGTGCATTTAAAGTTTCGCTTCAATTCAGATTTTTGGAATTGAGGCATCAAATGAATTTCATACACCAAAATCCGCACAGGACAAATCGCAATGTGCAAACGCCCCTCTAGTAACAGCAAGTTAATGGTTGGATGAGACTTGTGCTTGTGTTACATTTGACACAGACAGTCTTCCAAGTTCGTGGATCGTCAACGTTGTAGCAGGATCGTAATGCAGTCAAGTAGTATGCTAATATTCCTTTCTTAAATTGAATAAAAGATAGATTAATAAGCCTTAAATGCTCCGGGAGAGAGTTCCAAGTTCTAGTTGTTCGAAGAAAGAATGATCGATTATAAGTTGTTGTTTTATGTTTTCGTTGACGGAATGAGATTGCGTTGACATTAGCAGATGATCTTGTGACTCTTACGGGAACAATACGTTCAGGTAAGGTTACAACTTTCGCGGCAAAAGAATCAGTGGTTATAACATTTTTTGTTATATTTCGGATGCATTTTAATATGTCTGAAAAAAACTTGCGGCAATCGAGAGATCTCCAGCCCCTGAACCAGTAAATCAATGAAAATGTAAAAAATGATGAAATCATTGTTTTCATCATATAATGTAACCTTAACTCGTGTTTACAGAGGAGGTTGGACAGCAGGCCGCAAAGCATCATGGGTATCGAGCGACTAATTCGACGCGTGGCTTCATTGACTGTTGACTGTCGAGGAGTGAACAGCTCTCTGACTAAACAAATATGGAAGCTTTCGAACGACAAGAGTGTCAGATACTCTGTGAAAACAGCATATTGCTGTATTGTTGCGATCCTCATTATGACTTGTGTTTTACTATAGCAAGTTTACCCTTTTTTTAAATTGCATGGGACGTGTTGTCATTTTAGTTTAGTTTATAAATAATCCGTCTGAGCGAAGGAATTGTGTTTATATAAATATTCCCAATAGCAAGGCTCTTCTTTCTAATTAAAGTTGGATGGCGTTATTAAATCTCCGTGTATCATCAACGTAAAAACAAGCGCAGTATTTAATAAGGTTGGTATACTACAATGCATTACAGTTATCTTGTTATTTAGTCAAATTTCAGCTTTGTTGTTTTTATTCTTGCACTGTCTGTACTGTACTGTACTGTAATTTCATAAATACACTGTACAAAATTATAGCGTAATATTTGTGTTTATTGCCTATAGTTTGACCCTATTGTGTGTGTCTATGTACTGTGTCACTGTGATACATAATTATGTACATGTTTTGAGTTAAACAAATTGTTTAATAAATTTTTGCTGAAGTATGATGCCTGTTTCTATCTAGTTGTGGATAGATTTTTACATATATGTGCATACAGTAGTTATATATTTTTCAATTTTCATCTGTAAATAATATTGCCATACTTGTGTGTTGTTCTAATATTACTGTGAATAGTGACATACTTTTGCATTAGATTGCTAATTTTAGAGATTACAGTGTATGTATAAAATAATAAAATAACATTTTTCTTGTTATGATTTTGTAGAAAGAGATCTATTTGAGTGGTTGGCTGGTCTTGAACCTGGTCAGATAATGAAGGTGATGGGGTAGAAAGTTGTAATGAAGGTGATAGGGCAGAAAGTGGTGACCGGTTAAGTGATGAGGATGAAAGTGACGAGGACAAAATCACCCATGCTGTACCATTCAAAATTTCAAGTGCATCGGTGCTGCTCATGCGAAAAACTACCAACATCATTTTGGAACAGGCATACCTTGCTCTTCATTGGCCAGAGCAATTGAATCCAACGGACTCAAGTGCAATTGATCTAGACCATGGAACCGGATGGACACATGTTGGTTATATTGCTTCTGAACTATGCGAGCATTTACACCCATTAATTGCAGCAGGAGATATCTTAGAGGTCTATGT
>CACRXK020004440.1:0-31731 GCA_902702795.2 Paramuricea clavata | reverse complement strand
CACTATAATAGGTCCTCGGAGAAAGAAGCACTTAACCATCTGTTGATGAATTATCGTGACACCCCACACCCAGCTACTGGTATTCCCCCTGCTGCTATGCTTTTCAGAGAGGGTAGTAAGAGTGCCTTCCCAAGAAGATCTGTACCTGCAAAGCAAGTGGAAGAGGCTAGTGGAAAGGACAAGGCAATCAAACAGGATCGTCAGGACCAAGTTAATGCATCTAAGTATAAGATACCGTCAGAGTTTCAAATTGGAGATGATGTCATGTTACGAAATTATAGAAAGTCCTCCAAGTTTGATCCTGTATTCCTTCCAGAGAATTGTGAGATTGTTGAATGCTCAGATGATGGTCGATTCCTAACTATCGAAAGAAAGCGTGATGGGACGATCTTTAAAAGACACCCGGATGACGTCAAATGTTACTACGGACCGCATGATACAGTTATGGAAAGGGGCGTAATATCGGATGAAGCTATCGAAAATGGGGAATGGCATAGATGGTTTGAGCAGTGTAGACCCAAGGTAGATGACAGTTATGAAAGCGGAAATCAAGATGAGGAAGATAAACAAGAGACTAACCACGTAGAACCAGGGCATGAGAATGGAGGCGAAGTAAGCAGCGCAAACGACTGCCCTGGATCTTGTATTCCTCGTCGATTACAAAGGCTACGAAGACCTAACCCCAGATATATTGACTACGAAATGTAACATTTCACAATGATGGGTATATTCAAGGACTAAAATAACTGTGTCATTATTATGGACATTTTCTGTTAAAAAGGGGGGATAAGGTACCCTATATTTATATTTAAATGAATTATTTAGTGGTATCATAGACATATACCGCGGGACGGAGGGAACGGGGATTCAAGTATGGCGGACGAGAGATGTTAGATATTATTTAATGTAGTGTGAGAAAAGATTGAGAATGATGCATCAATCGCTTTCACTGTGGAATATGAGAGATACAGATCAAGTGTTCGCCAGGGGAGTGCAGGGAAAACAGCGCAGTTCTGGATGATTTATCCAGACCTAATGCAAGCTCAATGTACGGCGCATGGTGGAGTTCAAGAGAATAATGTTGATATGATGATTAATGTGTGGTTGAAACTATTGCCCATGTATTTTGTACTGAACAAGATAAATTACGCACGGTATGGTTCCTACTATGTATATACGCTGATAAACACGCTGATAAACATGGAACATTTGTATCCTGGTGTGAGAAACTTCATTGATAAAGAAGGATTATCAGTTCAAGCACAAGACTTGTATCTGTTGCGGACATCGATTGATCAAAGGGGCGAGCAGACGATAAATCATGATGCAAAAACCAGTGGTAAGTTATTTGACATAACCTCAGAATGTACCAATTCATGCTCATATTGTTACCATAAAGGCCACAAGGGCGATAAAGTTTGATCCTATGGTTTGATTAAAAAATTAAAATTCTGATCATAATATCCGTTCCATATGTATTCAACAGGATTCCGTCTTAGACCTGCAATATATGTTATGTAATAATATGTGTTATGTAATTTACCAGTTTCCAAATTATCATTCAATAGGTGGTGTACGAAATTTTGCGTCAAATAGTAACGCAATCCGTAAATGGTGCCTAAATCGAGCGGAGCAGTCAAAGAACACAGGAAAATTAAAGGAAAAAGCTGGAACATCTACAACGACAAATAGTCACAGCTGCTTGTGACCATCAAAGATTTTGCAGTCTGATAAAGCTGTTCGTGAAATTATAAGAGTATTGACAGAAGAGTATATTAATCCGTTTGACGTTGTTATTGAGGGAACTGAACTTTTTAATTTGAGTTCTGGAGTTCCCTTGCACTGTACTGATGTATTGAACTGCTCGGAAATTGGTCAATTAAAATTCGAGAAATTTACGAAGGAGAGCATAAGCTGTAAGCTAAAACCTTTCCATGATCCTATCCAGAAAACCAAAATTACCATGTTTAAGGATATGACGAAATCGACAAAGGTGGATAACAATGGTAAATCATTGGTTATTGAGGCAAATAGAAACATCCTAGGTAAATTGCTGGCAATTTTAGCCAAACACAAAAAGAGTATTGATTTTAATTTGAAGTGGCTCTTTCCTACCCGCTCTCAACCACACCACTATCCATTTCAAATCCAGATAGATCTCGTCTGGTGACACAAAAAAGTAAGTTTGTTGAGGTGCTTTCATCGTTTAATTATGAGCCTGGGGCCCAAACAGAGATGGTTGATGCAGATATATTTGTGACAGATTTCATTGCCCAAATCAGAATTATTACCAAGGCGGTTTCCGATACCTACGAGGAGTTAGCTATCAACTTTCTTCAGTCAATCCCTAAAGGTTACGCGCGCGTTGATTTGGTTGCTGACCCTTATCGCAGGGCTAGTATCAAAACAGCTGAAAGGAACAAAAGAGGAGTGGCGTCCAAGGTTATTATAGTAAAGTCGGAGAAATCAAAGATTCCCCGAAACTTCAAAGCGTTCATGATGAATAGTGAAAACAAATGCCGCCTAATCGACATAATTTTTGACTTCGTCATCAACGAAAAAGCCTTTGCCTGCAAATTCTCAGGGCCCGCGGAGCGTATTAGAGAGTGGGGGGGCTAAATCATCAATAAAACCCCCAATTAATTAATTTAGAAAGTTTCATTTAGATTTCTATTTTAATAATTTTGGCTGTCAAAAAAAGTGGGGGGGGGGGCTAAAGCCCCCCCAGCCCCCCCGTCTCCGCGGTCCCTGATTCTGAGAGCTAACAAAATTCTTCTTTCAAGAGATGGTGAATGTTCGGAATCGGAAAATTCGACTGATTCCTTTGAAAATGTTTTATGTAAGCTGTATACGGGAGTAAGAAAATTCGAGTAAACGACGCCTGTTATAAGTTATTTCAGAAAAAGTACATGAAGAAGAATAAAGTAATTGATCTATCACTATTACTACCATGTCGATCCTCACTAATATTCTTCCCTTAAATCGCTGTAATTATGTGGCTTGCACGTGGAAAAGTTCCGCCGTAGCAAATATCACGTAGCCATCTCCAAGTCAACAAGGTTGGACTGGAGATTTCGAAATTAATTGGCATGACGAAGTTTTTCTAACAGATTTGGAAATGTTACTTTTGGACAATACCGATAGTGAGGAAGAATATGAAGTTGGAACAGACGAAGAAAGTGGACACAGTGAGGACAAGTTTTAATGTTTTCAAAATTTCCGCGTCTTACATTTTAAGGTGCATTAGGAAGTACAAATGGTATAAATCATTAACAAGATCCTTACTGCCCATGCTCTCCAATCTTTGAAGATTTGCTTTTGAAAGGCAATTACATGTAATTCTAAAATATAAATGTTGGACAAACTTATGAAATTACTTGAGATGATTCTGAACAACTAAAAATATGTTTGCCTCTCCCATGTATGGATATCATATACAGAATCAGCATTTGTAGTGCACAACTTTGCAAAACAAATCTGTAGGCAATCTGTTAATAGATTTGAAGAAAATGAACATTTCAATATAAAGCCAAACGTTACTCATTGCTCTGCAAAAAGAAGTGATTTAGATCTATGCCTCCTGATTAACTAAAGTAGGCAGTTCTTGTGAATATTTGGGAAAATAGAATCAAACAAGATGGACCTATTTGATTTGCATAAAAATATCAAATATGCCGGGGAAAAACAAAGGAGATCATGATTTGTTTGTGGAAAACCCCTAAAATGAACGTTGTCACCCCTCTGAAAGGCCACGTCTCCATGGCAATACACGCACAAAGCTCAACTATGTTTTTCAACCTTTTGTGAAGTCTTTCTAGTCTCAAAACATGCATCACTGAACAATTTGTAACCTTTAAATGCAGTCTGACGGGTACTTATTGATTCTTTTGATTAAATTAATTTGTTTCATACCCATGGCTTTACCCCCCTGTTCCGAGTGAATGCCACCTCCCCAGACTGAAAACCATCAAAATTCTTACACTATAGGCATTGGTCTTTCAGAAAATCACAATAAGAATTTCTGCCTATAAAGTTCAAAAAATGACAAAATTTGCCTGTACTAAAAAACATTCCAGTTTTAGGTCATGTAAAAATATTCCAGATTATCATCAGGAGTAGCAAAATATTTTTCTATTTTTTTTTCGAACAGGCCTGATTATCATACCTGAAACAGGCATTTAGCTATAGAGGTGCAGTGGC
This sequence comes from Paramuricea clavata, assembly GCA_902702795.2. Lineage (NCBI taxonomy): Eukaryota > Metazoa > Cnidaria > Anthozoa > Malacalcyonacea > Plexauridae > Paramuricea > Paramuricea clavata. Next base: position 27,531 of record CACRXK020004440.1, on the reverse strand, counting down.
CTGGAATAATCTACCAAGTGAAATTAAAAATTCTGAAACTGTTAATATTTTTAAAGCAAAACTCAAGAATATCAATTGAGAGTACATTTTAATATTGTTAGTATTTGTTACATTAGTAAGTAATATGTATGTTGAATAGTCTGTATCAGTGTATATTGTAGATAGTGTTAATTAACACGGCCTGTTGGAAGACCACATTTTTCTTTTCCTTTTCTTTTATACATAATTAAATTAAATATAAGTAGTTTGTGAAATAGTACCGTGTTTAAATAAAGTTCAATAATAATAATAATAATAATAATAATAATAATAATAATAATAATAATAATAATAATAATAATAATAATAATAATAATAATAATTTAATTAATAGATGCACGGAAGAATACATGTATGGGCAACTATGTTTGGCTCTGATTTAAGAGAATTGTACGTACTGTGGAAATGTGATGCTGAAGATATCATTAAAATTTATAAGGAAAAGTTGTCGATCAAGAGGAGGTAGTTGCCGTCGCGAAGAGGTTTTTTGTTTATCCCCTAAAAGTTTGCAAGTTGTAATTTAAGTGTAATTGTAATTCAGTGGTATTTCCTCGTATTTTGAAGTACTAAGCAATATTGTTTTCAAGATTATGATCGCTGGCTCTGTCCACTGACGTATTTGTGGCGACAGTATCAGTCTTGCTGGCGCCATGATTGGAGAAGTCTTTCCACTTATCTGCCAAATCTAAAACAGAACAAAGGAGCCAGAAATCTCACTTAGTAATTTAAATATTACGTTAAAATATGGCTTCAAATGTAAACAGCAATTTGCATTACGCGATGTTGTAAGTCGCAAAATGTCAGGATACACCCTTTTGGAAAGTATGTTACTATACAGACTCGTTTTCGTGTTTGAAAACTTAAGTTAAAAGCGCAACATCTCGATTACGTAAACAATTAACAATTATTCGCCGAAGGCGAAGTGAATACCGGTGAATATTCACCGAGACGAAGTCGAGGTGAATATTCACCGTAATTACTGAGCCAGAGGCGAATAATTGTTTTAGTATAAAATTTTAAGGAATAAAACAAAATATTCAAGTGATCCAACTATCAGTTTATTAATTAAAATTCAGAAATAAAACTGTTTCCGACCGGTTTACGGTTACTGTTTTAGTGTTGCAGTGTTTCTTGTACACGCGCGCTATGAAAATGGCTTCCTGTGTGACTTTATTGCTTTTATATTACAAAGTTGTTTTTCTCGATTTCTGCTTAGAATATAAACACAATGATGGAATGACTTTTCACCATATTTGTTGAGGCTACACTACTTGGCATTGCAGCTACGAAGTTGGACGATGATTTTATAAAGAATATTAACACGCTCAACTGCATGTTAGTGGTTCAGAAGCCTTTTAAAGGATAAAAGCTCTGTGTTTTGACTGTTGTCTAAAATAGCTTCAAAAAGTCATCAATAATTCATGAGGAAAACGCAAAGAAAAATCATAAACGTGTCGTATCTTTATATGCGATAGAGATTTCCTTGGACATACACAACGAATTTTTTGAAAGTTACTTCTCCAATGAACTTAATAGAATTAAGACATTCGCAGTGCGTGTTTTATCAGACCATCTTTATTTTGGATAAAACACTGCTGCTCATGTTTTAAATAGTACATATAAAAATCTCTGCAAATCTCCCTGGTTGCCGAGCAAACGGCATGCATGATGCTAAATATAAATCTCGACTAAGTAATTACCAAACGTCAATCATTCTTAATGGGCGAAAACTAATTTGTCATAGGCATTTGGGCAGGCGTTTTCTCAAACGACGCCCTTTACTGAACGCCTGCTACGCAGGCTACCCAACAGTCGGAATAGTTTTTGCTATTTGTTTGAAGCAAATGTTTCGGAGTTTTAAATAATAAGTTTTAAATTGTACGTGAATATGTTTGACACAGTAAAATAATAAAGAAATCCTACCTTTCAAGTTAAAGACAACATTTTGTGCTTTTTCTGTTTTCTGGGATGATTTTTTCAATGTTTTGTCGATTTTGAAACCAAATTTTCCGAATCATTCTTTTTGAAAAGAATTTTTTACTAGTCTGCTAGTAAATAATGCGTCAGATTTACTATTGTCAACTAGCCAATCAGAACGCGCGAAAGCTCATTTGATATGCAAAATTTATACTAAGGCTCTTTAGCCAAGGTAACGTACTTTCCCAAAGGATGTATTAGTTAGATCTTTTGCAACTTGTACTCTGGCTAGAAGCAAAACAAAGTCAGTCCAAGTATTAAGTGTAATATTGGTATGATTTAAGTTCCTTCTATCCTGGTTATTCTGTACATGTATTTGTAATAATTTAAATTTGTACTATGTATACAGTAACTTTGTAATATGTATCATGCAGTGTTGGTTATGAGGCAATTCTTTAATATAGTTCAGGCAGTGCAATATATTAGGCCATTAACGCTTACACTATAATTCATGCAATGTCGTTATCAGGTCATTCCTTAACAGTATACATTCATCCATGCATGGTCTATTACAAAATCCGGCATTCTGATTGGCTACTCAACCACGGACCATTACATAAGGGACCACGGTCGAGAAAAGAAAATGACGGAATTTTATCTTTTGCAAAGATTTCGGCGGAATTTTGTAGGAAATTCGTTTCATGAAGACGTTTAATGGTAGGTAGCAAAATTTAAACAGCGTGTTTTAATAATAAATCTGCTGTTACTGGCAACAAAATGTGACACTGAAGACAGAAAAATTGCAGAGCATTCTTTTTGTGCATATTACTAGCAAAACCATTGAAATTTCAGTTGCTTGAGGACACTTAATCGTACGCTTTCCTTGGCCTTTAAGTATCTTTTTGTCTAAAATATGATTTTTGTTCAGTATATAGCATGCAGTTTATAGCAGCAATATTTTCAGGTTGTTTCCCCTTTAATCCCCGAGCCGACGGCGCGAAGCGCCGTGCGAGGGTACTAATTCCCCCCAGCTATTTACACCCGGGGAAACGAAAGCAGTAGCGAAGTCTAAAGTTCATCAATGATCGCCGGCGTGACCAACGATCTTGAGTGGGTGGTCATCGTCACTAATCTCAAAATTATGGCGGACTGTCATGAATAGCGGACACTGATTGGTCCAATTTAAAGTTTGCATTATAACGACTGCATGACGACAGCGAAATTGCAAACATTTCTTGATTTGATGATTGATAAATTTCTTGCGAACATATTTCATTTTTGATCGCATTTTTGCAAGATTTTGTAAATTTCAAAAGCTTTCTCAGATAGAAAAGGCGAAAGAATCGGCTAAAAGAAGGGAGCCGACGTTAACGAAGGTAAGTTTGTTTTAAATATTTATTTTATAATTGCTTTAACACCCGACAGCCTTTGGCTTTGCGTATATGAAACAACTAAACAAGACAGCATATAATTTCAATGTATCTTTAATATTGATTCCGATCCCTTTTTTATTATATTGAATGTTTTAAATAAAAAAGAAGGCAAAGTTATTTGCATGCGAGAATTTGAAATTATTTTATTCAAAGTTTATCGATAAAGCCATTTAATTAAAGGCAGTTTCAGCTAGTTTTATAAAGAATACTTCAAAAAGTTTTGCGAAGCGTTTGTGGTTGAATTTTACCTTAAATTGAAGCTTATATTACGTATAATGATATACCTAACATATATATGTTGGGAAATTGATAATTGTGTAATTAAAAGTGATATTCTCAGGCGATTTTTCAATTACAATGGTTTTGTCAGCAAGGCCAGGGTTTCTGCATGCATGTATTTTCCAGTTCTATTAAATGGTCTTTTTTGTGTGCTTCGACATTCTCGCCTAAAAGTGGTTGGAGTTGTGAATACAAACTGCAATCATGATTGGAGTTCGTATTTTGCGTAGGAGTGTATGCTAAAACAATTAGACAACTTCGCTTCGCTGTCTGTGGCGAATAATCAACTCAGGCTACACCTTCGTTGTCTACTCGCTCATAGGCAACGAGGTCGACGTGATTACTTGTTAAGTAATCACCTCGGCTAACCTTCTCGTGTTTGATCGACTGAACGTTGAACTATATTCCACTCATGCAGGATCTAGTGGTAATTTTTACTTCAGTTTCATATTTCAGTTTTCGATCCCTGATCTGTGAGGTGAAAGACCACACTAGATGGTTCTTCAAATGGTTTTGCTTACATTTACATATACTTACTGTCAACATATCTTGAGTTTTCTCGCATCAGGAAATCTGTTCTTGCTTGCTCCAGTCCAACTTTATCAAACAACGACAACGTGTATTCATAAAAACTTTTCTGAACCCTAGCCAACGATATAATAATACATGGCACGACAATCAAGGTAAAACACAAAAGCAGTGAGCGAATCACAAGTTGATTTGTACTTTGATCAATTTCTTCTTTTAGCTTTGTCTCAATCACGACAGCTATTCGCACTTGAAGTTCTAACATTATGTTAATGTACTTTGTCATCAACTCAAACCATGCGTATGCTTCGTCATCGGAAAACGTCTGATATGCACTCCTAGATAAGACTTTTCTTTTCTTATCAATTTTCTTGAACAAGTGTGAAGTGTTGGCAAATAACGAAGTGTGGATATTTTTTAATTCACTTGAAAACAGGAAGGCTGTTTCGAGGTAGTTTTGAGCAAGGACACGTTTTTCGTTGTACCATGTTGTATTTATAGCACTAAAATTCTTTCCTTGAGTGAATTTCAAACCTCCAAGAGCTCGTTCCATTCCTGCCTCTTCTTTACTGAGAATCACCATCTCGTATGCGTAAACCACGTTAGCATAGTCCCCCAAGTCTTCGGATTCTGTGTATTTTGCTAGCGTAGAGATGAGTCCGATTATCCATTTTCGGTAAGTTTGTAAGCGTTCAATAACATTGCTTCTCCCAAAATCAATTTTGCGTCTAAAATCCTCCAAGGTATGCCAAAATGACGTCGTCCCTCCAGTTAACATTCTAAGTTCAGTGTCATCTCTTTTCTCTAGTACGACAATGCTTTCATTCGTTTTACGCCGAATGTTACGAAGTTTAAGGCGCTCTTTTGCATAATGTAATCGCTGAAAGGCCAACTGTAAAGTTGTCATTCCTCGTTCTATTTGTAAGTTGTGGATAACCATTGCCGTGTCAATGCTTCCTTGGATTTTGTAAGTTAGCTCCTCTTTCTTCCCAAAGGATTTTGCTGTTTGAATCACATCAATAATGGTTAAGGTAACGGTTGCTATGGAAACAAGCGCGATGATGAATAACTTTGCTAACTGATATCGTCGGTCTTTCTTCGTTATGACCGTATTGGGGAGTTCAGCGTTAGAGCTGGCCTGGTAACTTGATAAAACATTCATATTGAAGCTGTTTGAAAAAGAGGTGAAACACGAATCTCTGGAAGGTGGAAAAGAAAGAAAAGTTACCCCCAAACAAACTGATAATTTCCAGAGATGAGGCATATAGCATATATAAGCCGAAAAAAGCAACAGCAAAAACAACGGCGACAACATCATTACGATGGCTAGTACAACACCGACCTGTTTACCAAAGGGCGTTTATTGGTGGTTAAAAAATTCTTCGGCAAGTTACTAACTGGAGTGCTTTCATAAATTCTCAAAAACAAAATTCTTTTATGAGCGGAATCTCCGTTTTACCGACATTTTGGAAGCAGTCTTTCCCGATTGTGCTCGGCAACCTTTAAGGAACTTTTCGCGTTTCAGAGAAAATTTTTAGTTTTAGCAACCTAAACCAACTGTTGCATTCTCAAGCAAGTTGTATTTTATCAAATTTAATATGAGTTAAATTAATGAACACATTTGAAAACCATCATTGACCTTTCAGCGCAAAACGCGACTATAAAACTAAGTTAGAACAAATTCGTTCGTTTGGCAGTTGTATGATCGAAACTGACAATTCAATTTTCTATAACAGCTCTGTGTTACGCAACTCGTCTGCTATCAAGCTAATTATTAAATTATTATACGACTCGAGGTCGCAAAAGAACTGTTAAGCTGGTTTTCCACTAGCGATTTTTTTCGCGCGAAGCGACATTTTGCTATTGTTTTGGAGCTCTCAGCTGCAACAATCTGGAACAATTTGCCCAAAGATAAAAGAATAAATTCGCTTTGAGCGAAATAATCGGTAGAGGAAAATTATTATTATTATTATTATTATTATTATTATTATTATTATTATTATGGTTTATTACATATTTTCGCACACATATGTGAATTGCAATATGTTTACAAGAAAGTTATATATAAAAGTACAACAAATTACAAATGCGCCAGAATTTAAAAATGCAGGTAAAACTGTCTTACGTTAAAATCAGATAATATTACTAAAACTACTAAAGTTACGATACAACATATATGCCATTGCAGGAAAGAAACTGTTCTTTTATCTTTCAGTGCGGCATTTTGGCAGAGAGAGAATGAAACTGTTTCGAAGATTTACTGTGACACATTGTTCACGAGTGGGGGGTAATAGATGATGGAGCAGCGAATCTGGTTCTTTATTTTTGTTAATACTTTCTGACAGATTTCAAGGCGTCTTTCGTCCAGTCGGCTGAAGTTTGCTGCAATCAACGCTTCGCTGTGATGATAATCAGGGAATATTATACGCATTGCACGTTTTTGTATCATTTCTATTTTGGTTGAGATATTCAGGGATATTATTGCACCACAAAACACAACAATATTCTAGAGTGGACCATACACGTGAAGAATGAACGCAGGTCAGATCATTGCTTGGCGCGCCAGCTTTTGAAGCACTCTGATTATATGTAAACGTTTTGATGCATTGCTTTGCGAATTATTTCATTGGTGTTTCTATTCCACTTCAAATTGTCCATTATGGTCATGCCAAGTTTGTGAGATACTACTTTATCTAATGGAACTTTTAGCAACAAGGGCGCTAAATCAGGCGTATGCTTTAGTGGGCAAACCACCATCTCTTTGCATTTCTTGGGGTCGAGATTCATGTTGTTATCTTTCGCCCATGCCGAAATAGTATCGAGGTCGGTCTGTAAAACAGAAGTTGATTCAGTCTTAACTACCTCTGACAATGTCAGGCCAATGTCACATCATCGACAAACTTCCAATGATCTGCTATAAGTGGGGATTTGTGATCGTTAATCATTATAGCAAACAAAATCGGTCCAAGTTTTGTTCCCTTGGTATGACAGCACAGCAAACTTCCCAGTCCGAAATGAGAGAATTAAGCTTAACAGCTTGGCGTCGGTCCAGAGAAAGTTGGAAGCTCTTCCCGGCATGCATTGTAACTCATTAATATTATCGATTTCCCGGGACGTGCCGTCATTGTTCGACTAGCTCTCGTTGTGTTCACTACTCAATTACAAGGAGCGGTATTCTGAAGTACAAATTGAAAATTGTAATCATGGCGAATTTTCGCACTGTTCGTGGCAACAAAGCTACTGATTTGGATGGACGTGACAATCTTTATGTACATTGTGTGTCGAAAGAGCGACTAGAGCAGCTTCGTGAAGGGATGTCGTGTGTATAGAACTCGAAATTATGCTGTAAACTTCTAGTTTTATGGATAACAACAACGGCGTAAAAGTTGAAGATATGTTCGCCGAATGCGATAGAAATCTATTCTAGTTGTGACATTAAGGTACGATTATTTTATGATTTAATTGCTGGAAAAACGGGCCATTTATACTCGGAAATCATACAAGTATTTGACTTTATATCAAATGAGTCAAATCTATTTTTATAATGGGAGGGGCAAAAGGGGCAGAAGTGCACTTTGTGTTATATATCTGCTAAATCTTATCTCTAGTTTTGGACAAAGTCATGAGGTGTGAACTTGAATGTGACCTGATTAAGTATGTTTGTGCAGTTAGAGTTCCTTAATTGAGTAGACTTTATTGCTAAAACACAGATTAAATTTATTCCCATTAAAACATCTTTTATTATTTCAGGCAAATATTTGACACTAAAATTTTACCATTCCTTTTTCAAATAACTAAATGTTTTCAAACTCAATTTGCTGTGTTTGTTCACTGCATTCATCAAATCCCTACTTTATCTTATAGTCCATCATGTGCATGCCATGTGTTCTTAGCACTGTTTTAACTGTTGTATATTTAGCACAGGTGGATCCAGTATGTGGTGCGGAGGCTGCTCTGCCAGCTCTGGTGCCGAGTTGTGTCGGTCATGTGCGCCGCCCACCCACCAACTTACTCGACTACGGCGAAGTCTTGCTTGACTAATGTATTTCAATTGTAATTTTTGTTAACAAACAGTTCACTTATCATCATGTTATTACTCAAGACAACTTACTCATTTTGTCTTCAATATTTTTTGCTTTATCATGAAAATAGTCCCCCCCCCCTTGCATACCCTCTGGCCAGAGCTAGGTGGGGGGGGGGGGGGTTGCACTCACCCAGTAAATCCATTTCTGATATTTAGTGGTCATAATGCAATGGTCATACACAATTGATGTTAATGCTTTATTCAAAGTTACAATATATAAAGTAAATACTTAAAATTCGTTGCAACATTTTCATGTCACCAATACGCATACAATGAGAGCCTAAGGCAATTATTCTAACTTCTTGTATAACCTGAGAAGAACCTTACCCACATTGTGCATGCATAAATGGAACTATGTACATGTGTGTATGCTGAATTCCCTAGTAGGTGCAGCCTGAAAAGAATAATATTACCAACACAGTGATGCATGAGTGCATGGAACTATGTTGTATATGTGTGTATACTAAAGTATATATGTATATGTACGTACTAAGGCTGGTATGGGCAAATTATATAACAGGTTGTTCTTGTTATTCTGGTTCAATAGTTTCATTGCTTGAATATATTATGAGCACAACTTGGCTGGATTAGATGTCATACCATTTGCCAAAGCAAGATGTAGGAACAGTTTGTTCAATAACAGTTCTAAATCAGAATTAAATTCAGAAGTTGAACATTGCCATCATTGTCAGATTCCATTTTCACAAAATGTATTCGAATTCTATAAAAAATAACGTTAAAATACAGTGTATTTAACTTGAATGCAGCAGTTACACTCAAGAACGATCGACATATATGCCCATGCATCGAAATAAAACAAAAATAATAACGACTCGTACAGTAATTTTCCTCGCGCCATAATTCCCATGCGGTCGACTACTCCCGCGATCGGCGACAGAGAATACCGAAAGTGCCCGATTTTCAAACCGCGATTGCTCGTCAGTTTGATGGGGACAATTCATTTTTAAAATTAATTAAACTTCTTCCAAAAAGAACAACTCTTCCTGAATACGATGGCGTGTCGTTTATTTAATTTACTCATTTATAAACCAAATGGTCCCCAGGGGTTTTGAAAGCCACTTTTGACACTTGTGCATAGACCCGGAAGACACGTCAATACAAATTGCGATTAACATATAACTAAACGTTGTTAAAACACCAAATGGAGCAAAACTCGTTAATTTGACTCATATTTAAAGGTGATCTACAGTCCGATTTGCGCATGTGCACAAATGAGCCCCTTTTTATGATACAAACAGTTTAACTATGTTTTGAGTTCTTGAAAAGCCTGATTGTTGTTTCTTGATCATTTATTATACTCTAGAAGCTTGAAAATATAAATAGTTGTCGAATAAAGCTCAATATTTTGGATACAAAAATGTAAACAAAGGCTTTGTTTACATACGGACTGTAGATCACCTTTAAAACAATTATCAAAACTTACCTTCAAAACTATGATCTTTTCGTGGCGAAATATCGAAATAAATATCCACAACTTTTCCAACTAACATTGTGAAAAATCACGATTGTGAATATTAATGAGTTGCAATGCATGCCGGGAAGAGCTTCCACCCTCCTCTGGCGTCCGTCACTAAGAAAACTACAAAGTCAGGCAATTAATGATCTACTCACACCAAGGTCGATCAATTTCTTCACTACAACGTTATGATCAATATGGTCGAATGCTTTGCTAAAGTCCAAATAACAAATCCTTAGATAATGATCCGGTTGATCTAATGACAAGAGCCAATTTTCGAACATGTCCAGAAGGCAATAGGTGGTTGAAGAGCCTTTAAGGGAACCAAGCTGCTGTGGGTCAATTTTATGTTGGACGTCTTCAGTCAGCCATTTTAGTGCAAAATCCTCCTGAATCTTTGCAATACATGGAGTGAGGGAAATAGATCTAAGGTCTCCATCGGCCGTCACTGGGGTGGCTTTAGGTATAGGGGATATCACTGGGGTGGCTTTAGGTATAGGGGATATAAAGGAATATTTCCATATCGTAGGAAAGATGCTGGCGGAAAAGGACGCGTTAAAAATTTCCATTACGGGTAGGGAAAGTTCAGGGGCAAAGCTTTTCCGGATACGATTCGGGATGCCATCAGGTCCAACAGATTTGAAAGCAAATTATCTCAGACAGTTTTTCGCACACCTCACTTGATCTTATCTCCGGCAGTTCATATTGAGCTGGCAGATAGGCCGGTAAGTTGCTTCTGTCCAATGGTAGAAGAACAGACGTAGCCGAAATATAAAATTTATTCAAACGTTAAATTAATCCCGGACATCACATTTCCAGCCTCGTCCTCATGCATAACTGATCGGAGTAGAATTTACAGATCTACCAATGTTCATATTAATAATGTTCCACCACTTGCGGGGGTTGGTGCCTTTAAGGTTATGAACTTTTTCACGGTAGAAAGTTTCTTTCCTTTGGAGTATAGTTTTCCGTACCTTATTTCTCAGATGCTTCCATCGATTATTCATCCCCGAGTGGAAAGCACGTTGTCTGTTTAAGATTAATAACTTAATCGATGATGTCATCCATGGCTTATCAGTATCGTGAATTCGAACAGTTTTTGTCGGGAAGAAGCCATCGACAGCGGCAGTAAGGTCATTAAATATAACGCATAACAGCTGCAGGAAACTATCCGCGTGAAACATGAAACAAATTGATTTGACAATAATGCTCAGTTTCCATTTAGTCGTAACTGTCGTAAAAACTGTGTCGATTAAACATTCTGCACGCCCATGTGCGAGTGCAGATATGTAAACACAAAATTTAAATAAACGACGCAAAAATTTGTGTTTTCTGAACTGTTATTATGCACTAAGCTCCTATTTTTAACAAAGGCAAAGATGAAATAAAAATTATTCACAATATGAATTGAAAATTAAATGTCAGAAAATTGATCACAAAAGAGCACAGCTGTGTTCCTTGAATATATTAATGCAATGTTTTTCTCATTGAGCATTCGCAAAATTGACTAAAAGCGATTTAATATGAAATTACACTTGTTTTCAAAGTATTTATGAATAATCACACTTGTGCATGTTTGACAAAATATTTATAACATGTGTGCGATTTTTCATTAAAATCTCGAACCGACTAATTTTTTCCCAATACTGATATTTTATTTTGATAATTCCATTCTACAAGCCTGATGCATCAGCGTGATAGCATAACACAAAAGAACAGGAATATTTTTGGACTTCGATTGGCAGCGAAATTTTGTGGGGAAAAAATTTTGAAGATTATGAAAAGATTTTTGAACAAGCGGGTGTGGAAGAACATTCAATTCTTCGGCACCCGAACGGCGGAAACAATTGAGAAAATTCATATACGACTACAGGAGTGAGGATCTTTACCCATGCATGCATGCAGTTTTGTTTAAACGATATCCAATATTTTCTGATTGTGTCCAGTAGTGTTACTATATAGCAGGCGCTTTTTAATGCCAATTCAGTGGCATGAAAAGAATAGTTAATATATTAAGCATTTTGCGGCCGACATACACTACATAACTTGTGCATAAACAGTGTCGCATGCAACCTGCTTATAAAGTGAGTTATATACTGACTGTGTAAATCAAGCGCTCAACTCTGCACCTACAACAATATATATATATATACATGTCTTGCATGCGACACTGTTTAGGCAAAAGTTGTGTAGTGTATATGTCGGCCGCAAAAAGCTTTATAAATTAGGTATTTTTTTCCTGCCATTGAATTGGTATTAAAAAGCGCCTGCTATATAGTAACACTACTGGACACAATCAGAAAATATTGGATATCGTTTAAACAAAACTGCATGAATGGGTAGAAATCCTCACTCCTATAGTCGTGTATTCTGTCCGTATATAGAAATTTACATTGGATGTATACTCACATCTGAAGCTTTTTCAAACAGCGTCGACAAAACGGTCAAATATTTTGATCAAAATCTTGTGACAAAACAGCTGTTAATATTCTGCCTTCATGCGCTTTCAACGAGTGTTGTTGCTTTAATTTACCTCGTGGGAGAATCGTCACGATCTTCGTAGATAAACTATTAATAACTTTCATATGAATGGCTTTCATGCATGCATTATCTTATTCATATAATTAGATACGCATATTCATGTAGTATAATAAAAAAGTTCATTACATTTGTGTTGGAGGTAAGCCATCCTACACTGATTGCTACAATTTTTATTTCAAAACAGTATGGTGGAAAAAAACGGAGTGCGGAGTACGGAGTATATGCATGGAGTACGAACAGCTCTTTCTAAAAAATGTTTATAGAAGCTCATTATTCGTTTAACACTACTATAGACCCCTATTTTCAAACATGAAGATTATCTAATAAGTGCTTATCTAAGCTCAATATTCGTATTAAGGCCGGTCATTTTTTATTGCGGACGTGGCACCGAAGAGAAATGTTTTTCTTGGTAAATATTTTGCGGATTAAAAATTTTTTACCTAACATCAAATATCAATTAAAAAATAAATACCGGCCCATCCCTGGCCAAAAACTTGACAAAATGATACTATTCAGTTGTGACACATGTTTACCTCTTCTGTGACGCGCGAGTTTGATAATTGCTTGCGCAATTTTCTGCAGTTTAACGTTTCATGTTGTCTGCACATGTACTTTCTTTGGAGACACCGTTTGCCTGCTAATGAGAAATTGGAAAATGATCAAGATAGTAACCGGCTCTGAATGATTTGCATATATGATTGTTAACATTGGATTTTAGTCTTTAATATTGGAGTCTGCATGTCATGCTTTATTTGGATATGAAAATAAATTCTTGTTACCCAACCCTTGAGTTGTTTTGTTTTTCATTTACCCAACATTTTGTACTCACACAAAATTTTATTCACCCAACTATTCCACTTCGCTGCCTCCCCCCCGACAAAAAGAATGACCTTGAAACTATGACCCATAAACCTTTTAAACACGCGCATGCAGTCCGTGTATCTAAAAGTGTTTATCTAGTAACCTCGACCATCGTTTTCAACTAGACTTCGTCTTTTCCACTTTGCGGGGAAAGGGCGGAAAACACGCCTTAAAAGTACTTATCTTAGTTTATTATTAATTTTCAACTAAGGCCATGGGAATGAAGGTTATAGATTTGCCTGAACCGCCTGCATGCTCCGAAAACTACCGCCTAAAATTTTCATTATATATATATATATATATATATATATATATATATATATATATATATATATATATATATATATATATATTCTATGTCCTTTAAGGTCATATTGAGCGCTCTACAGGATGAGCCATTGCCGCTTACGTATTGCGCACGCTCACTGCTTGCAGTTTGAGCGCTCTGGCATGGTTTTGATGTCCCAAAATCGTGAGGCATCAAAGCCGGTAACCGTAAATAGCAGTTACTTTCATCCTGCTCATCAGCAATCAGCACTACACAAATAAGGCTCATAAGGCCGAATTATGTATTGATTACAATGAAATGAACATATCGCACTATGTTTGTCCTCAGTATCCACATTCGTATGAAATTCCGACTTATATTTACCGAAATGGCGAAATTGGTACACAGACCTTCAGTGTTGCGAACGCGTGAACTCGTTACATTACTGATATATGTAATTCTACGGCGTTAACGGTAATTGGTGTTTTATCTCTGTATTTACCGCCAAAACAATAGTCAAAAATAATAAATAATGAAAAAAGCCTCATGCTTTTTAAAATTCAGACCCGGACGCGGCAGATCTATGACTTTCATTCTCATTGCCTAACCGGCATATATGCGAAAGGAACGTTTTAAATACATTTTGAAATTTATTATCTGCATTTTACCGGAAACAGACCCGCGATACTCCCCTTAAATTAATGCCACAGCGTAGCAACGGCAAAGAAGCCCAACTTGAATCCTTCATTTCTTTTGAATCATTTAAATAAAAAACGGTAGTTTTGGCGAGGAAAACTAAATATTTTTTTGGTATTAAAATGATACGAAGATCAAACTAAGTGCAAACATGTTATAGATTTTATGCCAATATTTGGTTGGGTTCAATTTGGTGGGGTACTGTGCATAAAACGTCAACATTACGATCGACGTTTCCAGCAGACAATTTACTTTGTTTATTGGAATTTTTTACAATGTTTCACACAACATTTAGGTCGTATACCTATGATTTCCCATCATTCTGGTGAAAAAATCTATATTATTTTTGTATTTTACACGATTCTAATTATTTTTTGTTTTATTTTAGACAACCTATATGGACAAATAATACAACTTTTATTAATAAACCCATGGTGATCAGATTTGGTCATTTGGCTGATCATAGTTTCCAACATAATTGGTTGAGGAAGGTTGCGATTCAGGCTCAAGGTGATGCAAGAAATTTTGGAAATCGCTCTGCATGATATGAGATATGATCATGATATGCGATTTGTGCAGTGAGTCAATCAGATTGCAGAAAACCCCATTGATTTCAAAATGAATATAATAAATTATATAAAAGAAAACACAGTTCAAAAATAAACGTACGTATTAATGAAAAATCGAACACGTGTTTGGATTATAAATATTTCGCCAAACACAAATGTAATTTTTCATTAATACTTCGAGAACAAGTGTAATTTACTATTAATATCACTTTATAGTCAATTTTACACGAGCAATCAATGATAGGAAACATTGTGTTTTATTTATGAGGTAGAGGTAGTTATTATTGATCTAACACCCTCTAATGGTAATCTAGGCATGTTTGATCATAACTGATTTAGCAATCCCTAACACTGATCTACGTATGCGCCATGTCATTGATCTAACAACCCTCCATTCCAATGGTAATCTAGGCATGTCTGATCATAATTGATTTAGCAATCCCTAACACTGATCTACGTATGTCATTTCATTGATCTAACAACCCTCCAATGGTAATATAGGCATGTCACACCATTGATCTAACACCCTCCAATGGTAATTTAAGCATGTCTGATCGTAACTGATTTAGCAACCCCTAACACTGATCTACGTATGTCATTTCATTGATCTGACAACCCTCCAATGGTAATCTAGGCATGTCTTATTATTGATCTAACACCCTCTAATGGCAATCTAGGCATGTCTTATTATTGATCTAACACCCTCCAAAGGTAATCTAGGCATGTCTGATCATAATTGATTTAGCAATCCCAAACACTGACATATCTACGTATGTCATTTCGCGATCTAACAACTCTCCAATGGTAAAATAGGCATGTCATACCATTGATCTAACACCCTCCAATGGTAATCTAAGCATGTCTGATCGTAACTGATTTAGTAACCCCTAACACTGATCTACGTATGTCATTTCATTGATCTGACAACCCTCCATTGGTAATATAGGCATGTCATACCATTGATCTAACACCCTCAATAGTAATCTGAGCATGTCTGATCGTAACTGATTTTGCAACTCCTAACACTGATGTACGCATGTCATTTCATTGATTGAACACCCTCTACCGGTAATATAGGCATGTCTTATTATTTATCTAACACCCTCCATTGGTAGTCTAGGCACGTCTGATCATAACAGATTTAGCAACCCCAAACGCTGATGTACGCATGTCATTTCATTGATCTAACACCCTCTACTGGTAATATGGGCATGTCTTATTATTGATATGACAACCTCTAATGGTAATCTAGGCATGTCTGATCATAACTGATTTAACAACCCCTATTAAACACTGATGTACGCATGTCATGTCATTGATCTAACACCCTCCAATCATGATCAGATATGCCTAGATTACCATTGGAAGGTTGTTAGATCAACGATATGACATACATAGGACTAGAATAACATTTTCGATAATACGTCATGAATACATTCTTGGTCTGGGAGCCTTGCTCTCGTCAATCAAGACGGAAGGCGATTGGCTCACGATTCATGAGAATGAAGCTCCCAGGCCAATAACGTACTCGTGATGTAATCATCGAAAATATGTATTAGTGGATGTTAGTGTATTAATGAAAACGTAGACCAGTGGTAGAGAGTATTTTAAGTAACGAAAGCTTTTTGTCATTGATATAAAATACCAAAATCAGCATAAATTAAAGAGTTTTGGATTAATAGATCATGGATATGACATTCCTAAATCAATGTTAAAGAATGTTAGATCATATATTAAATGCCTAGACAAATGTCAAAGTTTGCTAGATCACTATTACTATTAGGTCCTTCCAAAGTTTGAACTTTAGAAAATAGATAATAAGCGACTACAATAAAACGTATATTGTACAATTTTTTTACAGTGGATAGGAAAATCTATTTACATTACTACTCCAAACTTTATTCATATTTTGTCTAAAGAATTGGTCGCAAAGGCTTTTACGCCGGTCGTACAGTGTAGTGATACCCGACTAAGCATTCCAGGAACTTTTTCAATGGCTTGCCTATTTCCTAGTGGAAGGTTGTAACTTGTCTGGCATAAGGTTTCAGTCAGTGTGAAATACATGGGACCATGCATTGTACGAATGTTTTTCCCCAGTAAAGTCACTTGTTTGGAATGCAGGACTTTGTAACCTTCAGTTAGTAGGACTAAGGACCAACCAGTAATCTTTGTAAGTGGTCCTGTTTGCTGTATTTAAGTTGGCTTAGTGATAGCATAGAATAACCAAAACCGTTCTTCTGCTTCGGCATAAACCGGCAAAATTAAAGGTTTTTCCTCCTGGCTGTGCTTCATGTTTTTGCCAACAGCCATGATTCGAGGTCATCTGATGAACTCTTGAACACTTGCTTCTCATCTTCACCTGTGAGCTTCCATGCTGCAGAAGCCAACTGGTTTTTCTCAATCAACATCAAATCTTTGCACTCATCTAAAGGACATTATAAAAATAAGATTCTAGGTGATTCATCAATATTGTTCTGGGAATGAGAATTTGCGGAAACTTCCCAGGGGTGAAGTTTATGATATCCTCATAATAAAAACAGATAAAAAAGTTGAGGTCACCATGCTCATTCCGACGATTTGACAAGTGCAAAATGCCCCCCCCCCCCCATATGGCACAATCTTGACCCTTTTATGAGTTATATGAACAATTGCTCAACCTTTATTGAATTTTATTAACAAGGATCCTATATATTTATATACAAGAAAACACTGTTTAGCAAAACAAAAAGCATTGACGTGCATTGTCATGGTGGCGACAAAAAGGCACGGTCAGAGACCTTCTTAAAGAAAAAAAACATGCATCATGATGTGGTTTAGTGTTAGTTGCACAGGAGCCCTAGCCAGAGTTCTATCACTTTTGAAGATATATTTCCTGAAGCACACAATATCAATGCAGAGTGATTTTCTCTTTTCTCTTACTCTTACTTTATCACTTTGTTATTAGATATGTAGCATAAAAGAGCAGAATACAAAACTGATGAATCACCACATGGTTATATTTCATGGCTGAATATTTGCATTTTATTGCTTCACCAAGACAATGATAGTAAGCCTAGGGTGAACCAGTGAACCAGGTAGAGCTTTTTGCCATCCGGCCAGAATATCCAGTCGGATATGTTTGACATATAAGCTAGGTTTGAGCTTTCAATTTATTTAAGGTAAAACAATGGTTTCAATTGACTATAAAATGGCTCGATTGTTTATACTATTTTGACTCAAACACATGGATATTTACACTTCATTATGTTGTTTAACAATAGTCAATCTTTTTATTCTAACATTTGCATGCTCTCTGTTTCATGACTGAAAGTGTCTGACTGTCTGGCAGCAGACAAAGTAACATATGACCATATGACTCAGTTCCAGTGGAACTTTCTTCCAGTTCCGGCCAGATCCAGTTCCAGCCGGAACTTTAAAAAAATGGTTTCTGGTGCACCCCTACAGGTCTAGCCTAGGAAGGCGCTTGATCGTGTGTGCATGCCTATTAACTCATTAAGCCGCAATGCGTCCCAGTGCATCCTACTTTTTTTTATTGTCTACTGCCAATGGGAAAGCTCTGCACTTTAAGGGTTAACCAAAAAATCTGACAATGTCTCTAGTTATTATGCACCTATTAATGTTAAGCCCCAGAGGGGGGGGGGGGTTCGGGCATATGTGGGGTATTTGATTATCAATTCCATCCCCACCCTGGGGATTTTGATTAGCATTTTGGCCCCGAGTTGGGGCAATTTGAACCGAATGACTGTTATTAACATAGTATTTTTTATTGCAAGATGGTGGGGCATTTGACCAATATTTATTGCCCGACGGTGGGGCATTTGATTGGAAATTTGCTCAAAAAATCAAATGCCCCACCTATGCCCATCCCCCCCCCCCTCTGGGGCTTAACATTGATAGGTGCATTAAACCCATTGAGACGTAATGTGCCCCAGTGCCCCTATAGGTGCATTAAACCCATTGAGACGTAATGTGCCCAGTGCCTCTACTTTTTTTTACTTGTCTAACGCCAGACAATTTCACTCATCAATGGAGAAACATGCATGTTACAGTAAGTTCAGACTGTCAACTAGGCATGTAATAACAATATACGAAGTAGATTCTCGCTTAAGTAGGTGCATAGAAAATAGTGCCTTGAATGCACAGTAGCTGCACTATTGATCAAGTATCTTGGTTTTCATCCAAGCAAGGCCTGATACTAGTTTATATTAGTATATTTTTGTATGTCATCTAGTGTCTTTAATAGTAAATAGTCAACATTAACATCACTATGATATCTATATTTACCTTTATAACTTGAGTCGTTGTTAAGCCAGTTTCTGCTACAGCGCTTTCGATCATTTCGCGATAATTTAGACCACCACCGACCATTCCACGGCCGTAAAACCTTTCCAAAATATCTCTCTGGTTGTCGCTTATTCTAGTTCTCTTTCCTATCTCCATTTCATTGCACAGAATCGCAAATAGACTAGAAAATCTGCTAGAAATGTTTTCAAATATGGCAGGTCAAAGCTCGAGAAGAACGTGTGATAGAAAGACGATTGTGATTGGTTTATATATAATGATATACGAAAGCGTCAGCGTCAGGTAGCGCAGGCGACAGTCTGGCACGGGTAATACCGAATATTCTCAATTGAGAACATATGGGTAATACCCGTTGAGGTGTATGCTAAACGGGTGGGTGGCATGGGTCTAACTGCTAGTAGACTATTAGACTGCTCATCCTGCAATTGATTTGAAACCCAATCGTGTAATAGATTCCTTACAGTTACTCAAACGTCGGTAACTCTGACTGTGGTAAACAATGCCATTGATTTGACACTGCTTAAACTGCCACATTCACCCCCGCCGCCGCTAAACTGCCACAACCTACATAGCATTGACAGCTAATAAGAATACAAACTGTTTTATATATGTGTATTATATTTTATACAATTTTAAACGATAATATACCTGTCAACCATGGTACTGCATTGCTAGTTTTCAGCTAATTTGATATTATTTCATTACTATTTTTTAACTGGTTTTATAATTATCATACTGCAATTTTATTACTTTATAAAGTAACTATGTTGCAGTGCTACTATTTTTATATAGCTATTTTATTGTTATTTTATAACTATTTTATTGCTTCATTCTGACTATTTTATTGCTATTTTATGACTATTTTACTATTCTTTTATTGCTATTTTATAACTATTTTATTACTACTTTCTGACAATTTTATTACAATTTTATTACTATTTTTATACTATTTTATAAGAATTTTGAACTATATTTTTACTATTTTGTTCGCTATTTTATCACTATTTTAAATTCTACTATTTTATTACTATTTTATCAGTATTTTATTCATATTTTTAAACTATTTTATTACTATTTTTGCAGTAATTTTATTACTATTTTTAGTTAATATACTGCAGTTGATCCACTATTTTATATGTATTTTCGACTATTTTTAACCTATTTTATGTATATTTAAAATCTATTTTATCACCAATGTTTCACTTTACTTTATTATTTTATTTCTATTTTGCACTCTATTGTAAATATATTTTATCCTATTTTAAACCTATTTTAATCTGTGCTTCACCGATTCAGAAAAATAAAATCTATTTAAAATAGGCTATTTTTTGTTTCAAAAAAACCTATTTATAATAGCTATAAAATACAATTAAAACAGAGTTCTAATAGGTTTAATATAGGATTTGTATATGTGATAGCAATATGATAGGGTTAAAAATAAAATAGCTTTTCTATAGGAATAAAATAGAAAGTAAAATAGGGATAAAATAGGGTTATAATAGTGTTGATTTTCGCAAGCGCGTGAATCGAATATTTTCTATTTGTAAATATCGTGTGGTAGTCACATTTGGCAATTAACATTCTGAGACTACGACTCTATGAGTAAACAAACGAAAAATTATGTGTGTATTTTGGATTCAATAGCTTAACCAGCATTGGCATATATTGTATATGCAAGACTTTCGTACTGTATATAATTAATATTCATATTTTTTCCAAGTAATATATAATTTTGAATACTTCATAAGTTTGATTTTCCCCCCAATTTTTTTCTAAAATAATGTGGTTTTTTTCCACTTCAACATTTGTCATGATCATAGCCGGACAGGGCTGGGGAGGGGGGGGGGCACTGGGGCAGATGTCTCCCCAGTCAAAATGAAGTCGACCAAATTATAAACATAAGTCGGGCAAAAATTGGGGAAAATAACTTTAAAAAGAAGACATATGCAATATAGTAGTTGAAAATACAAAAGAATTGGACATCGGGAAAGGGCATCAGCATTTGCATTGTTTTTTCTCCAACGGTGTTGCAATTCGAAATCGTACTCAGCTAGGCGCATTGCCCAACGAGCTAAACGGCTCTTTTGTGGGCTAACAGCTTGGAGCCACTGAAGATTTGCATGATCCGTTTGAATAAGAAATTTACGTCCCCAAAGATAACGATGAAATGTCTCGCAAGCCCAAATAAGGGCTAACAGTTCCTGTTCACGGGTTGTCCATTTGGACTCTGGAACTTGAAGAGCTCGACTAGGATAACGTACGGGATGTTCTTTGTTGTCAGGTCCAATTTGTGATAACACGGCTCCGAGGCCTTTAGATGATGCATCAGTCTGGACAATAAAGTTACGCTCCCAGTTGGGATGATGAAGAAGAAACTTGTCCGAGCATAAGGCATGTTATAAGGAATCAAATTCCTTCTGTTCTTGATCTTCCTAATGGAAAATACTTTGACTCTTGAGTAGTTTTCGGAGGTTAAAAGAGGACGTTGCGAAATGTGGTATGTGTTCAGGATAATATCCGGCAAGTCCAAGAAACTTTTGAACGTCTGATACACAAATTGGTCGAGGGAAAGACGCAACAGCTTGTATTTTATCTTTATCTGGCGTACGACCGTCTTTGGAGATTACATAGCCGAGAATTTCCTGGCTATGGACTTTGAAGGTTTAAGCGAAAGACCTACTTTATCACATCGCTTCAAAACACGTTCGAGGTGGGTAAGGTGGTCGCTCCATTTGGTACTGTGACACAATATATATATCATCCACATAGGTCGACAGGTAAGGGGCTTCGTCAGCATGGAAAAGCATGTCGGCAAAAGTGGAGTTAATTAGACGCTGAAAACTAGCAGGGGCGTTACGGAAACCGAATGGAAGTTTTTTGAACTGATAAAGTCCAACATGATCATGAGTTATAACCGCTGTTTTCTCTCTGTCCTTTGGGGTGATCGGAATGGGCCAAAATCCAACTTAGTGAACCATTTCTTTCCACCTAGTTGGTCAAGAATCATTTGCACATGAGGAAGTGGGTAGACATCAGGTTTTGTAACTTTGTTCAGTTTTCGATACTCCCAAACAAGACGGGGGGTCACTTGTACACCACGTTCCGTTTTCTTTTTAACCAATAAACAAGGGGCACCCCAGGGAGATGTCGATGGTTCTAAAATGTTTTGTTCAACCATTTTTTGAATTTCTCGTTTGATAAGCTGTAATTGAAAAGGAGAGTGGGAATATGGCGTTGAGTTTGGGGTTTAGCATCACCAGTCTCAATACTGTGTTCGACATGGTTAACTCCGCTAAATGGAGCTCCTGGTAACATAAAAACATGGGCATGTTCGCGAATAAGAGTCTCAAGTTCAGTTTTTTGTGTAGTGGTGAGATTGCAATTGTCATGCAAATGGTGGCTTCAACAACTATATCTTTGTAATCTTCAGAGAAAGAATCTAACATGGTGTCACTTAAAGGAGGTAAATCACCGCTCTCATCACTCAATATCAAATGATTTGAACAGTAAAGGCTAGTTAATTGACTAAAACTTGATTCATTGTTTTTACGAAACGCAATATTCATCTCCTTCTGGGCACGGAGTGCGTTAAAACTTTGAAATGGATGGGGTAAAGTATCATGATAAACTTTTGCTTGCTTGTGTTGAGCTTTACGGTAAAGGTTTTCATGTTATTATATACTTCTTGCTCAAGTCAGGAATTTCAACAGAATCAGCTGCAACGGATGGCATGCCAAATAGGGGAAAATCACTGGCTGGTGGGTTATTGTCAGCAGGGGTGGTGGGTGGTGGGTGGTGGGTGGTGGGTGGTGGGTGGGGTAGAGGGTTTTGGATTTGGAAGTACAGTTTCCAATTTAGAGCAAAGACTAGCAAATTGTGCCTGAAACTTACTTGATAGCTTTTCTTCCAGTTGACTTAGTGTAGGCAACATATCTTCTTTATGTGACAGATGTTTACATTCCTTCTTTTTGCAAACCAGGCACACATGTTGTCGATGAAACTTGCATTGATTATCAGGAAGTAATCAGCGAGGAACAGCTCGTTGATTCCACTGGAGGCACACTTCGGTTTGACTGGTTGTATTTCCACGACATGTTTGTTTTCGTTCTTGGTTTGTTCCAGGATTGTACAAAGCAGGACAGTTTCTTTTGAAATGACCAGGTTGATTACAGTTGTAACAGGATTTGGGTCTTAACATTGCTTTGTCTTCACGAAGTGGGTCAACATAGTCTGCTGAAAGGAGAGGTAATGGGGAAAACTTTGTTCAAATCTGTTAGCAGCTTCAATAACTTCCGATAGAGAAGAATACTTGGCGTCTCGGCTCATCAGAGCTTTCCCAATTTCCGGTCGAAGTTTTATCAAAAATGCATGTCTCAGTTCGATATCATCATTCTTGCCTGTATTGTGTATTCCAGGAATACATTTCTCGTGTTCGTGTTGAATATCACAGAATCGATGAGCAAAAGTTGAAACAGGTTCTGCTTTATTTTGTTGGAGGTTGTAGTAGACTTGAAGTAACTCACGTATACGTTCATCTTTAGGTTTTCCACGTTTCTTAATTAACGATGCTTTGACAAGGTTAAAGTACGTTTCATACTGTTCGATAGTAATATTGGTAGGGTCCTCTCCAAGAGCATGTTTACATTCTTCTTCAGCAAACACAACAGAATCATAAGCATGTAAATCTTGCTTCACCTGTTGCTTAAGATAGGTTGTCCAATGTTAATTTAGCTGGAACTCCAGAAGATTTTAATAGCGTCGTAAGCTGGTCAAGAAAACGGTCAAATTGTTCGTCAGGCTTACCTATACTGTATAGCGAGGTAAAACCACTTGAGGCAACTTCAAAGTGTCAACATGGCTTGAACTTGGGGAATTTGTGGCTAAATCTGCGACAGTTTCGCGAGTGCTTTGATGTGTTGTCGACTTCAGCGTCAGCTAGTCCTTTAGCGATCGCTGTGAGTTCCTCAACTGTCGCCATACTGTATTTAGTTCTTCTTACAAACAAGAATCCTCTAAAAATCCTCTAAAATTGTGTTAAAACGATTTGCATCATCCACCAATTGTAGTAGTCAAAGTGTATAAACATACAGTTTATTAACATCAACAACAATATAAACAATACATAAA
Organism: Paramuricea clavata; assembly: GCA_902702795.2. Lineage (NCBI taxonomy): Eukaryota > Metazoa > Cnidaria > Anthozoa > Malacalcyonacea > Plexauridae > Paramuricea > Paramuricea clavata. Next base: position 3,410 of record CACRXK020004440.1, on the reverse strand, counting down.
CAATAAACGAAATAATATAGTTTTCTTCTACGACATTATCCGCTAATATAAACTAGCAGCCATTGAGTCCATGTGCTCTGTCTCCACCTGTTCGCAAGTTGGACTTCCCTATAATCCAACTGTACCCAGCTTAGGGCCTGTTCATATGTTCCCGCTTACCGAGACGTCTCGCTTACCGATGATTCGCCGCCTAGTTATTTTCCTACAAAATTTTGCATTGTGTTTATATGAGAAAGCGAGCTGGCCCGCTTTCCGAGATCTCATTTGAATTTGCCGAGATCATAGGTAGGCGGGATGAAAAATTTTCAATATGAACACGCCAGCCCTCTTACCGGGAAGAAGTTAAATACGTCTTGCCGTTTAATTTAACACTTTTTACTCAGTTTTATATTTGTTTTGTATGTTACGAGGCTTTATTTAATTTAAGTAGTGAATCGTTACAATCAACCTCTAATAACTATCAGTTCTTAATATAATGTTCGTCTTCTTGTAGTAGTTTCCTAAAGTTCACTTCACTGAGAATCCACTGACGAATTTCGGTTGTGCACGCACTTTTATACTAACGGTTGAGGGATCTTTGTACACGTGATGTAGCAAGTGGTGTGATTTGTATCCAGCCAATCAACGTTGAGGTTTAAAAGTGTGGGTTGGCGTTGGTAGCTCGTTCCAGCCCTCAAATTCTGTTTATTTAAGGCGTTGTCGCACTTGTCGAGTCGATTCGCTGTTCAATCGATCAATATTAAAATATGTTCACAACTTAAAATACTTATCAAAATATCATAGTAAAAACTTCAAACTATACCTATGTGAACTTTACTTTACCTACTAACCTAAATTCACTTACAATTTTATTGAACCAAGATTTTGATGACGTAATGTTATCATTACTCGACCGCGCGAAATATACCGAAGAATGATTGACAGAAATGCCCTAAGCATGCACATTTTCATGTCAGAGAAGAACCAGCCTTGGACTTTGAATTATGTAAACACAACAGCCCACCATGCAAGGTTATCGTCCAACTTTGACAAATTGACGAATTATTTATCTTGCCTAATGGACAGATAATTGACACTTTTGCACATGTCCGAAATGATATATACTTTATCTGCGTTTTACACAGGGGGTCCAACTAAGAACTGTGTTATGAATATGAATAAAACATTAATTAAAAGTAATATGAATAAAACATTATAACGTAATATATTTAAATTATTGCACTTACTTGTATAAATCATAAGAGCTTGCCTTTGCACTGAATAGTTTCAAACAGAGCGCTTATATATGCTCAGAATGATTGCTTCGAACGATTGTTGGTCTTTGTTCAAATATGGCGAATAAATTGACAAAACGAAAATATTACATGACGTTCCAACGAAAATAACAGCAGGGATTGCGGGCGCGCGAGCGAAAAGGCGAGGGAAGAAATAAATAAAAGGGATGAAACAAATATCACGTGACTTTTTAAAATGCTTCTAGACTATCCGTTTAAGCTTTTTGTGGTTTTTTAAGGCTCAGTCGATGTTCTCTTACATGAACAAGCCTAGTCATTACCAAAAAAGCACTGATCAATCTAATTTATGTGATTTATAACAGCGAGCATTCTTGGCCATTTTCGCGAGATGTGTTCCATAAGTAGCCTGTTCTCGTGACGTATGACGAAATAATAATAAATCTAAATAATGTAAAAAAACCCGTTGGTCGCTACATTTAAATATTTCATATTAGCCGGTATAGCTAAACATTGTTTATTTTCATTAATTAAGCGCTTAGGCGTTGTTGGAGTTGGCAGGAGGCGTTTTGGAATTTTCCGAGAGAACAGGCTACTTATGGAACACATCACACGATCGCATTACCGGTGTTTCATCCCTTCTATTAATATCTATTACCCTCGCCTTCCGCTCGCGCCCGCAATCCCTGCTGTTATTTTCGTTGGAACGTCATGTAATATTTTCGTTTTGTCAATTTATTCGCCATATTTGAACAATCTTTCGAAGCAATCATTCTGAGTATATATAAGCGCTCTGCAAAGGCAAGCTCTTATGATTTATACAAGTAAGTGCAATAATTTAAATATATTACGTTATAATGTTTTATTCATATTACGTTTAATTAATGTTTTATTCATATTCATAACACAGCTCTTAGTTGGACCCCCTGTGCGTTTTACAGCAAAAATGCTCATTATCTCTCCATTTGATGTAACTAGTATCTATAATTACCTGGGGTGCAAACTGAACTATTTTTATACTATTTATATATACTTTCATAACAATCCTTCCCACCTGGATTAAGCTGCCCTCAGCTTTTGAGATATATAAAAATAAATGACTATATATTGTTCATAATGTTTTAAGCTCTGCGTGGCTAAACACGGGCATATTACCAAATGACTAATAACTGAGTCCATACATATAGTACGTGTTAAATGACTAATTATATATGTTAACACTACATAAGAGATTATACAAGAAATATTATAGCCTACTTATGCCTAAATGCACCTCAGGGGTAAACTACAATAATATATTTTAGCTATTACACATGAGAATAAGGTAAGTCCCTCCAAAATGAATGTGAAAACAAAGCACAACATTGTTTGTTTTCCTGAAAGTATATGTACCAGGGACTAAAAATGATTTTGTCGATTCAATCAAAAACGTCTGCCAAAACTGATTTAATTTTCATAACATAACTTACTTTTGCAACAGCGAAAATTTTGTTCAAATTCTTGGTTGATAAACTGTACACAACAGGAGATTATTATAAAGCTCTTCTGATATAATATCTCTATAATAATAACCTAAAACTGAATATTTACTTTAAATATTCCTTAATATACTTCCTAATAAACATCTTAAACTTCAAATATTTTTCAAATACATGCAACAACATTTTTATACTTCTTAATAACTCAATTTTTTTAAATTTAACTAACGTCATGCGTAGCGTCTCAAACTCCAAAATGTAGGTTTTCATCCGACAGAAAAGTTTACCCGAATCTACATAGAGAAAACAAGAATGTGCTTAATATTTAAGCTTTTGGCTTGAAAAGAAATTAACACGTTCTACGATAGGGTTGCATATTCTATTCAGCTCAAAATTAGACAAATCTTACGATTTGATGAAGAATTTGCAATAAATGTTGAAAATTTTGGATAAAGGTTGCCAAAAATTGCAAATATCATAACGTCTCCGAGGCTGTGTGGCAATATTTTCAAATGATCGTTTCATTTAACAAGAAATTTTAAACCAACTGTTTAGACGAAAAGTCTATTTCAACTGCATTGCAGTATGGAAAAAGTATAAACTTATTTTTTATGAGAACGATTACAATTTTCAATAATAATGTCCAGAAAGTTAATTGTTATGTCATGCACAATTCGCGCATTTATTGTGTAATTAGCAA
>CACRXK020004439.1:0-27209 GCA_902702795.2 Paramuricea clavata | reverse complement strand
CAGTTTTGTATTATTTGCAGTTCTGTATAGAAATATTGAAAAGTTTCTTTAATTAATGCCAGTTTTGTTGTGCAGATGTTGTTATATTTTCCACAAAATGTTTTGCAATTTATGTGTAACCATAATAATATCTCTAAATGCAGAATAAGTGCAGAACAGTAAATTTCTACCACAAATTGCCACCCACAAATGCACGATCACATGTTACATGAAAAATGCCATTGATAGCGAGCTGCTGCACTCTAGATTATCCATCGATGGCTGCACCATCATAGTGTAAACACGAGGAACTATCTAGTAACTCAGACTGTATCTAGACCTACTGGCTAGAATACATACTGTAGTGTGATTAGTTGTATAAAATACAGTACTGTAGTACTGTATGCAGCTAATTATACCATCTTAGTTGGTTTTGTTCAAGAAATCCCCCATTTTTCTTGTAAAAAATTGGTTTTTCAAGATAGCCCATTTAATGTTTGCTTACACAGTACATATTAGGTGAAAAAAAACCCTGCAACGTGCAAGTTCATATTAATAATATTATATATAGTCTGGTTTCCACCCAATAAATAATTAAATATCCATAAATTAAATCAACATTTGTATTGAATTTCCCTAAATATCTTACACTTGAAGTCAAGTCCATATTTTATTAATATGGACCAGACCTGTATTGTAAAGTGTATTGCATTTGGTTTGCCAATCACAAATGGGCGTTTTAGCTAAGGAAATCGGGGAAATTTACTATAATAATGCATGTCTGTATGCAAATCAGGAGATTTCTGTATTTGTGGATACAACAACTCATTACTTGTGAATTGTCGTCATGAACAATTGATGAATTTTACAAGTGTATATTATTACGTTTTTCTAAAATTCTAGTTTTGTACGTTCAGTGACAATGGACAAATGGAAAGATGCGGAGCTGGAGAAAATGAAGGTACTGTATATTGTAGTACAATAATCGTTCATTTCACTAGAGTCATAGCCAGCTTTGGAAAAGGGTAATAATTATTAAATGGGCTTCGTGATAAAATACCAGAACGTCGTCTGCTATGGAAAGCAATTGTTTGTTTGCAATGACGTAATTTTTTGGATTTCAGTTGACGGGGAGGGATAACAAAAATGGCCATTGTAATGTTATATTATTTAATGAGTTTAGAACCAGTTTAAGACTCAAAAGATGAATTACTGTTCAGTTTTTCTTGCTACAACTATTCTGATAAGAGAAAAATTGTCCACAAGGTGTTTGATTGCCCGTCATTTGGATGAAAAGTCATGTGATTGCAAACAAAGAATTTCAAATTCAGTAAAGGCCAAACGAGGATGAGATTTGACGAGAGCTATCATGAAGGGCCAGCCAAAACGACTGACTACTTTCCTATATGCGGCCGCCTACTTTCGTCTCGACAGAATTTATATTAAACGAAATTTCAGCAATAAACAGTAAAGTACTTCCTTCTTTTCATCTTCACTACTTCAGAATATCAAAATTGAAACTGAAGATTTAATGATTCCGAACTGGTCGTGCAGAAAAGTACTATTTTGCTGATTTTATAGGACGTTTTGTAATCTTCAGAACTTTCGATTTCAGGGAGGAGGACATGCATCCAACAGGGCTTGAATTTTATCGCGGCAATTGCCGTAGAGGGAGAACAGAATGCCGTGGATCACTGCGGCAACGACGGCAATTTTTTGCCGTATAGTGTAATTTTTATACTATTCATGCACTGTGCATTACTATTTTGATACTTGAGTTCGGATGTTGATCAAATCATGCGTAAACTACTATTTTCGTCTCAGTTTTCTTCGAGAAAAAACACTAAAGAAATACGTTAACATGTTTCTAGCTTGTCAACAATCCAAAGTAACAATAAAATTATTTGAAAAAATGCCGTAGAAAGTGCCAGAATTGCCGTAGACAGCTGTTACGTTCTTCGGCAATATTTAACGCCATTGCCGTCGATTGATTTCAGGGAAATTCGAGGCCTGGCACCCAATCAGTCCGCCCCCTCTAGGAGTCTCGTCCCTTCACCTCGCGTTAACCGCCAACTCTTGTCGACTCTCATCAAATCTCGTCAGCTTTGTGCTGGTTAAATTTTTATGAGTTTTTGTTAACTCTTCGTCAACTCTTAATATCAACTCTCAATATCAACTCTCAATATGCAACTTTTGTTTTCACGAGTTTTACCGGAGGCACGAGAGTCTCATACAAACTCTTGCTTGCCCGCTCTCGTCAACTTTCAAGCTTGTTTGAGCATGGATTTATTCTTACTTGATGGAAATTTTAGGTTGGAGGAAATAGAAAAGCTAAACAGTTTTTCAAATCTCAAAAAGACTACAACCCAAATTGGTCCATACAAGAAAAATATAACTCGCGAGCAGGCGCTTTATACAGAGACAAGGTAGGAATCTTTTTATTGATCGACAGGCAATCCGATACAGGCGATTACAAGTTTTTTGAATATTTATTTATAAATATACATCTTCTCTTGTGTCATGAGTTTTCTTGAACAAGCTACAACAATCGTTTGACTTGTCACAACTTGTGACATCCGTTAATCCACCTTGAATATGCCAACTCTACATTCGCGATTTTGGTTTCATGTTACGGACGGACAACGTGAACAAATAATTTAAGTAAGTTGAAAATGGCCAGTCATGTAATTTAAGGCCGATAATTAGGCCAACAGGTTGCATATTAAGTACAAATACAGTAAACTTCAGAGAATCACAACTCAAATTCTGGAGAATCACAACCCAAAATATCGGACCAGCTCTGTAAGCCAATTCATTACGGTTTTTGTTGGTAATCGGTTGTGAATGACCACGGGTTTTGATATAATGACAATTAATGTTACTGCTTTTCTATGAAGATAAGCGCTCTGGCTGAAGGAAGATCGTGGTCTGAGGCGACGTCTTCTGCACGAGACTGGACGCCGCCTGTAGCAAATAATTATTCAAGTTATTCATCTGGAAGTTCGGACAAGTCCAAAATTTCTTCGAGTGTTTCGTATAAAGCGGATGGCTCGGATATGGAATCAATGTATGGCTTGTCAAAGTAAGAACTACCTTAAACAGTGGTTTATTTTTTGCTGATTCAGAAGTATACTTAGCTTTAATAGTAGGTACTGTAGTACAGTTTGAGAACTTCTAGACAAATACTAAAATTCGTTAGCTATCACTCGACTATTTACTATCCGTGTTTTTTACTATCATATAGAAATACGGGTAACTATATATATAGGAGTTTGGGAGAACGTCTAGAAATAATCAGTGGGAAATCGAACCCAAAGTGCGAGATTTTTTACGTTATTTCGAGTCCAGATGTACATGCATGACTGTACACTTATTATCTAATGATACCTGGATTGACAGGGATTTAACTACCTGAAAAATACAAGTAAAACTTCGACGTTTCGACCCTTCGTTGAAGTTTTACTTGTTTTTTGCAGGCAATTGAATCTCTTTCAATGCGCAGATTTCTCATAGTGTTATTGTCACTGCCTATACCATGGTATACAGATCGTTCGAGTACTTATTAATATGCTATTTGCAGATGCTGAGTTAATTTCTTAATTTTGTTGGTTTTTACTCTTTTAGAGTTTACTCGATGTCCAGCACGTTCATTGTTACTTTTTAAATTATAAAGTGTACAGGGGCCGGTTGTACGAAGGCCGGATAGCGCTATCCACCGGATAGTGATTTTTTCAACCTTTGTAAAAATGCTTGAAAACTGTGAAACTACGGATATACACGACACAAGAAGTATAAAAAACATTTAACTTATAAATACTAAACTTTATACGAGTTATACCAATCAACGACTGATTTAACAAAGCTTGAAAAAATCACTATTCGCGGTGCGCTATCCGGCCTTCGTACAACCGGCCCAAGTAAATTATGAAGACATAGACATGTTTAAGCAATTTAGATGGCTAGACTTTGAATTCCCTTTTCGCATATTCGCATGTATTTAATTCGTATACTACTTAAAATGTTTGTATGTTTGTTTCAGAGCTGAAATAGATTCACAAAAGAATGTGTTTTTCGAACGAAAAAGACAGGAAAACGCTTCACGGCCTGAGTAAGTTATTTAAAATACATGTAAAAATTAGAGCGTATATTTGTACCAGTATAAATGTTTAGAAAATTATATGCGGGTTACGGTAATATATACAGTCTGGTTTTCTCTTTGCTTTCAGCAAAGTACCACGTCGGTACACGTTAATCTCGCTGTCTGCGTACTTACATTTTGCTAGTACCATATATGACCAGCAAATACTTAAAGCCTTACTTATAAGACCATATTATAGTACTAATATAGTAGTATCTCCGACATGTCTTGGCATGAAACATGATTGGATTGATGCGATGAAATGGGGCTAAGGAATGTTAAAGAACAGAAAGGACCATAATTGCATATACAAACACATAAAGTTTTCTTGTTCTGGCTCTCTTTTTCTTGTTCTTGTTCGTAGTTTTACGTTACTGATGATGATTATCTTGTAGCTTTGTGGACTTTATCTTAAAGACTGTAGTGCACCTTAGTATACATGATGATAATCATTGGAGTACCAGTGAGGCACAACTAAAAATCTTCAATTACAGTATCACACCCTGATATGAAATAAATAAGTGAAGCAGATCTTACAGATCTATGAATGAAACGTGTTTCAGCACTTCTAAGATCTTCTCGCACTGAAATACCAAAGAAAATTTGTTCACAAGCGAGAATTAAGTAAACATATACCGAAACGTAAAACAAAAACTGGAACATACAGGTAAGATCTTTTTCAAAATGAAAGTTATTATAAGAGAGGTTCAGATTTGACTTCCACTGTATCTCTCACCAAATTAGTATACGCATCTGATTGGCTCATCGGATATATCAAACGTGTGTGGTTGGTTATTTAATGATCCATTAATGGTAGCGATAGTAAAAGTCAAATCTATTGAACATTGTAAGACGTAAAAATATTGAAATGATTAATACTAAAATCCTGTTACGGAATCATCATCAGATGATGCAGTGTATTAGAAACAAAGTCAATTTGCTGTAATTTAAATATTCACAAGTTATAGTTCATCTATAGGTATAAGAGAATATTTAACAATTTTTTACTGACACTGAGGTGAATAATTGTTTTAGGCTTTTAGCATATAATATTTTTAAAACAATTTTGTATTTGAGCTCCCGTAATAGTTGTAAACAAAACAGTATTTACACGCTTTTAGTAATTTTATTCATTAAAAATGGCTTTAAAGAATAATTAGAAAATTCCTTTTCTATATTCTATACCATGTGGTGACTATGAGAGACAGTACGCTGTATCTGGGTCAGTCTAAACGCCAGTTTGGCGCACGCCTAAAAGAACATCAAAAGGCTGTTTCAACTTCAAGTAAGGGGAAATCAGAACGTGTGTAACATCAAACACGTGATTGACAATCGCCATGGCCAAAGACGTTGCTGAGAAGCGTGGCATATAAATCTGGATAATCATGCATGCTTTGACTAGGGATGGTGGTGCTTATTTGCCACAAGAATACAATCATGTTGTTAGCAGATGACGTCATCCCATGGACATACGAGAAGCCACTTTGCGACTTCAGATCACCTCTGATGAAGACACTAGACTGGAGTGTCGAAATGTTAGGTCGTGAATGCTACTCGACTGCATGGGCTTTGCATGCATTTATTAAAACCAGAGTAGCGACCGAAACCATGACTGATATTACACCTGGTTGTGGTCAACTCACAAACTTTAATCCTCTACACACTGTTAATAAAAACTTTGTCGTTTCTTCGTGTTTGGCGAAACCGCGGCTTCATTGAGTACAAAAAATTGCTCGTCTGTAACCAGAACGAAACGGGAAGCCATTTTGTTTTTATCTGGAGGTGAATAGTGCAAGGATATCGGGAGCTGAGCAACCAATCAAATTGCACGAAAAGCACTATCCACCTCCCGAGTGTATGCTAATATTGTTTATTTCGTTTCATAGTGACCTGCCACCAAGTCAAGGAGGTCGGTATACTGGATTTGGTTCCACTCCAGTCAACCCAAGTAACGAGGAACAGTCGTCTGGTAAGTTAACTTCCTACATGTATTTCTACCCTTGCAAACAAAGACCTGAAGCAGTCTTCTCGTTGCTTACGATAAACACGATACACCGTGTACAGGGTAGTGTGTGTGATACGGGTACAAAACAAATTACAAGATAAATAACAAAAAAATAGTAAAAGAAAAACTCCTACCTTTTTCTTCTCGTTGCTTACGATAAACACGATACACCGTGTACAGGGTAGTGTGTGTGATACGGGTACAAAACAAATTACAAGATAAATAACAAAAAAATAGTAAAAGAAAAACTCCTACCTTTTTCTTCTCGTTGCTTACGATAAACACGATACACCGTGTACAGGGTAGTGTGTGTGATACGGGTACAAAACAAATTACAAGATAAATAACAAAAAAATAGTAAAAGAAAAACTCCTACCTTTTTCTTCTCGTTGCTTACGATAAACACGATACACCGTGTACAGGGTAGTGTGTGTGATACGGGTACAAAACAAATTACAAGATAAATAACAAAAAAATAGTAAAAGAAAAACTCCTACCTTTTTCTTCTCGTTGCTTACGATAAACACGATACACCGTGTACAGGGTAGTGTGTGTGATACGGGTACAAAACAAATTACAAGATAAATAACAAAAAAATAGTAAAAGAAAAACTCCTACCTTTTTCTTCTCGTTGCTTACGATAAACACGATACACCGTGTACAGGGTAGTGTGTGTGATACGGGTACAAAACAAATTACAAGATAAATAACAAAAAAATAGTAAAAGAAAAACTCCTACCTTTCTCTTCGCGTTGCTCTCTTTTTGATGTTTGTGTTCCTTCTGTCAGTATCAATCTTTTGACAAACGTCCGCAATCGACCGCCACTTCGGGGGCACAGTTGTAAGAGCAAGCGCCTTTCACCTCTGAGATCGTGGGTTCGATTCTCGCTACGGACTCATGTGAAAAGAGTTTGTCAACGTTCTGCCAAAAGCCATGGGTTTTCTCCGGGCGCTCCGGTTTCCCGCAGGGAAAGTTGACAGATTGCCAGGTGGGTCAGGATTTTACATAGTTAGGAAAGTAATATCAAAATTGTTGTAAAGATAATTAGGTCTAGGCTAAGTAAGTAATGCAAAGCGTAAAACTTGATGTAATCGATCACTGAAAAGCTCCGATGGGGGAGTGGGCTGAATAATACAGGTATATGTAATAAATATAATTATGTAATGTTCTCCACGCTGGTCGATATGTTACAATGTCTTTATACAAACGAAATACGCCGTCACATGATGCTCTTCATTCGTAAGTATTTATTAAATTATTTACCTAGAAATTTGTTTAATTTAGGCTGGGAATCCGCATTGTCTTCGTTATCATTGGTAAGTGTGCCTGCAGTTAATTACAGTATTAATTGACCGTCTTTTCTTTTTGTTACATAAATCTACAGTAGTTTGTTCAAGTTCTTCGTTTGTTAAGGGAATAGGCTATAATTCATTACGGTTTCGAAGTGGCTGGTGCCCAATCTCATTCTCAGCTTGCAAAGTTTTAGGGAATTATTTGAAGGCGAAAAAAGAATAATACATGATGAGACTGTGGAAGCTCAAAACTTGCAGAAGTCACTTCAGCGTGTCCGTTCCCATCATACAACACAAACCTGAGTTCACTGAGCTATTGTATGGTCCTCGTGCACCAGTAAACATTTCAATGACTGTAATGCATGTATATGGGCAAGTGCTATAATCTGAGGTTTTCGAAAAATATCAAGTACTTGTTTTATCCATATTGCATGAAAAATTGTGCTTATTATTTAACTACAGTATACGAGGAGTTATTTCATTGGTAGTGAGTTACAGAGTATTGTGGTAGTGAATTATTTGGTATTGAGTTCTTTTTTTCTGGCTGCTGCCGATTACGCAGGGTGTAGTTACAAACCCTTGCTTTGTAAACTAGGTTTAGTTCCCAATTCACCCGAGCCACGGATTCTCGTCAAGGCCGAAAGGTTTGCTTTTAGTGAGTGAGGAAACCGGAGGACACGAAGATAAGTCCTCAAATCACAAGAGAAACCACTCACCAACAAAACTTTACTTATACACAAGTTGTCTACATAAGCTTTTATAGTTTTGGTGTTCTCGCCTAAAACAACCCATACCGCCAAAATACAGTGGTTGGTAAACTATATAAAGCATTCGCGCTTTGCTAATTTAAAATTTTACTTTGTTTTAGGGCTGGAATAGTTTTGCTGTTACTGCTTCTGAAATCGCTAAACAAGCTACGGAAGAGGTTTGAAATCTGCATTTATTTTGCTTTATAGGCAGGCTAATTTAGTGATAACAATAATGACGAACACGCAAATATGCTCAATTACATTCAGGCTTATATAGGTCGTTTTAGCTTTCACTGATACTTTATAATCATTGTATGCTGCAACCAGAAGTGATTTATTGCCTTTCAATTAAAATTCCTGGTCAAAATGCAAATCAGAATAATTACGAAGTTAGCATACTGTAATCTACGTTTACAATGTAGTTGAAAACCTGACAGTTGCAATTAACACAGGCATTTTTATTAACGTCATGATCTTAACGAATTAGAGCTCCACAATAGATATGCAGTTGGTTTTAAGTCACTTTACATACAATGATGACTCGGTTAGTTCACCGATCTACTCACCTATCTTAGTCGGCCGATTTATGGTTTAAAGGCATGGTATTTTACGAAGCGATAAGTACTTCGTGTAAGAGTTTGAACGGATATAGTGATAGCTGCCTAACCAATACGATCTTTGTATTGAAAGAGTTAGTGAACATGATAACTAAATAGAACAAAAAAGAATGAGAAGATAAACAGTATTTCCACTGTCCTTGAAAATCCTTGAAAGTCCTTGAATTTGAGAAATAAAGATTATTTTGAATTGAATATTCCTTCATTGTATTTACATCAACATGTAGCCTCGTGGCGGCCAAGATGCTGCATGTAGTTGAAAAATTTCTTGACCGCCATGAATGTACATGTGGATTTACACCAGTCATGTGTACAAACCAATGCTGGATGTCGTGCATAAACAATGTGATCATCACCATGAAAGCGAAGTGTGTGATTTTTGAGAGTTGAAGTGTCACTCGTGGGGATACAAAAACCTTGATAGGTATGGAGAAACGGGAATATCGACAGAAATATGCCGACAAATGTGGTACATGCAAGTATAGAGACGCATGTAGTGTAAAATTTGGAAACGAAAATACATTGTAGCAGATGTAGAGATGAAAATGGAAAGAAATATCACATTTCATAAAAGCAGATGTGGAAAAGAAGTTCGAAAAAGTGAATAACGAAGTTAGACGATTGAAAGTTGGTTGGATCGAAGGTTTTGGTCAAGTGAAGGAGGTTTTTGTCAAGATAAAGGGCGTGAAATACTGTAACAAAAGCGTGGTCACTATTACAATACTTGCCAGAGAGCGACTTCATTTCTTCACTACAATCCTGTCACAATAGCTGGAGGTTGGTATCCTGGTTCTTGACTACTTCGATAGTACAGTTTGATTTGAATGAATGTTGATCTCCTAATACACTAGAATGACTACTGTCTTATTAAACTCCCCTCTAAGTTGGGAAACTACAGCAGTGCAATGTATAGAGATCAGCTGATAATTAATAGCTTTCATAATGGAGTTTGTTTCTCCTTATCATGTGAAGACCTTATCAAAAATGCCAATACGAAGACGTGTTATTAGGAGCCAACCAGAAGGCAGAAATATTTTATGATAATTTGTTGATTATTGGTGGCAGAACAACTGGCAAGTACCGAGACAACTGCAGCATATGCAGTGGCGTCATGTATTATACGATATAAAAAAAAAACACTTAATAGTTGGCATCACTGCCGTATGAAGTGACATTGGGAAAAGTGTGAAATCCATACTATGAGATTTGCAGTTGCACCACTAAATCCATAGTATATCCGTACTATTTCTATACTATATCCATAGTGTGGAAATATACAATTATTATGGATAATCAAAAATCCATTCTATTTCCACTAAAGGTCCATACAGTTTCCATTCTATGGATTTTCAAAAAATATTCCAGTGTGAGTCGCACAGCAATTGCAAGATGGGGAAACATCGCATTGTTGTAGACGACGTTGACAAATGTGACAAAGAATGAAGTTATTTTTTGAAATGGAACAAAGTCGAATGCTACCACTAATGATGATGTGCAGGATGCACTGTATTGTATGGTTATACTGCAGTTGCTATTGGAAACAACATTGTGGTACTGGGAGAGTGTGAGGATCATGGATATCTAACGTCATTTGAAGCTTTCAACTTCGATCGTTATTCATGGGAAGAACTTCCTGAAATGTGTCAAGCGAGATTGATGCACATTGCTACTGTTGTGTGAAGCACAATTTGAGATATAACGGAATTAGTACCCTCACTTAACCCGCCGTTGGCTCGGGGATTACCTCTCTAATAGGAACAGTTTGCCCTAACGTAGTTAACTTCAGTTGGTGTCCATCGTAGAGAGATCGACTGTGACTATTAACCGGTTTAAATGTGATCTGGCATTAAATTCTGATCTGACATTAGAATTATGGCGACTATACACACATAAGCAATGCTACAGTAGATTACTATCTGAATGATACATTTATGGGGTAAATACCAAGATTTTGGGGCATCTCGTTCGGTATAAATCAATGTAGATGGAAATTTCGTTGCGAAAGATGTGGCGGAAACCAAATTGGGTTGCCGAATTGGGTTACCAAATTGGGTTGCCGAATTATGCTTGGATTATTTAAGCTGTTTTAATAAACCAGAATGTATCGGATAATATTTGCAACTACGTATCTGTCAATACATATAGTTGCAAATCATGTGCTAGTGGGACCTTCTTTGTTCGTTTGGGCACGGTGTAAACCAAGATCTTAACATTTTTCTGGGAATTTTTCCCATCCGAACGACAATTTCTAGTTCAGCAAATCTCCTTGCTTTAGGGTTTCCTTTGCTTACTGCCTTCTGATCTTGTGAACCATCCTGCACAAGATCTCCAATGGATTGAGTTTAGGACTTTTTGCCGGAGCTTAAGATTGCTGCACGATTTTTCGTTTTCGAAAGAATTCTGAGTCCAGTTCTTGTATATACAGTAAGGTGATACCAGTGTTAGATGTAATATATGAACAACGAGAGCGAGTGTTTCACCGGGATATCCAAACACGAGAAAACAATGTATGAGAACACGAGCGCGAAGCGCGAGTGTTTTCATACATTGTTTTCGAGTGTTTGGATATCCCGGTGAGACACGAGCTCGAGTTGTTTATATGGCTTCTCAAATGAATCGAGACGTAACAGAATGTTTTCGTTTGCTGATTTGAATAGAATTCTTAACCAAGCATAAAGTAATTAGGAATTCTATTCAAGTAATTTTGCATGCGTAATTAGGATATTTGATGAAAACACTAGTGACTTTCATCAAGTTTCACCGGGTTATCCAAATGGCATCTTGTGATCAAATAGGTGATTATCATTGGCTGAATTACTCATGAATTATTAATGAATTTGAGAATTATGAGTAAATATCAGTTTTTTGAATAGACACTTATTAGTATAGATGGGATACTTGTAGATTGAATTTTGCGAACGGAAATTTACAGGCACCCTTTTGCATATAGCTTATACCGGGTGGCGCAAAAAAAAGTATAACTGTTTGATTACATATAGCTCAAAGACCATAAGCAGTAGAACCCAAAATCGAGTTTCATTGCATCCAGCGATGTCTAACTTAAATTTTGGTATATTCGACAGGCATTTTCGTCCAAGATTGACTGAGATATGAGTGTTTAAACTTTTGTTAGCAAATTTGAAATGGTCACAAATTAGCTAAAAACGACCTATTAAACTGATTTTTAGCTAATTTGTGACCGTTTCAAAATTGTTAACAAAAGTTTAAATCTTATATCTCAGTTAATCTTGGATGAATATGCCTGTCAAATATACCAAAATTTAAGTTAGATATCGCTGGATGCAATTAAACTCGATTTATTGTTCTACTGCTTATTGTTTCTGAGTTACAAGTAATCAAACAGTTGTACTTTTTTTTGCGCCACCCGGTATAATTTTATATTGTTTGTTTAAAGGCTGTAAAAATTGGTGGTGTCGTCAACGAATCCGTTCTAAAGCCAACTGCAAATAAGGTGAATGTTGAAATTTATTTTATAAACCCTGCGTATTCATGATGAAGATGCGATTTACACCTGGTTCACATATACCTGCGGTGTGTCGGTGGGCTTTTGTTTGTAGCAGTTGAACCAGAAAATTTACAAAAGATTGTATGCTTCAACGGTTGTGTACAATAATAACGCAGCTGCATATCGCAGTTATACAGTATGTAAACCATTAGAAAAGTGATGGGGCGGGGGTGGGAAGGGGGAGGTTTCGGCTTGCACGGATTTTTTCTTCTGGCTGTTTGCGCCCGTTACTTTTCCAATGATCCGCCCCTTATCATTATAACATTAATCTTTATTTCCTAGGCAACTGAACTGGGAAGTTCTATGAATGAAAATCTGAAGATAGTTTCAAATAAGGTTTGGTTATACAGGATAAAGTGTTTTCCTTTTTAGAGAAAGGTTGACTATAAAGCAAGCAAATTAAAGTAAAATGGTGACATACAGTTGTCACCTCGGCACCGTATTGTGATTATTTGAGCGAGGAATTCGCCCAGTTAAGCCCGTTCTCCACTAGGCGAATCTGTTCGCGCGAACAGTAAAAAAGTAGGAACTGATCCAACTTTTTCGCGGCGAATTTTTCGCTGACCAATCACATTGCCAAGATTTGTTTTTCGCTTCGCGTCGCGCGAAAAAATTCGCCTAGTGGAGAAGGGGCTTTATTAATTCAGGTCATAGATTAATGTCTCGCTGTTTATAAAAGCTAATCGTAAGTCGTAACCGTTGACCCTAACTCATAAACAGAGATACATGAGTACATATATCCTTAATTCATCATAGACAGCCCGCCGAAAACTCCTACTGTATTCGCAAAAATCAGTGTACTAGTATAGCTATTCTAAATAGTTCTGTATTACATTATGAATGAATTTAGATATTATTTTAAAATTCGGTTAAGAATCAGTAGGTTATGTCTGTGCTACATTATTCCAGCATTTTTGTACGTTCATACAGGTGCAGGACGGAACATTGGTTGACGATTTCTCAACATCAATGTCTGGTTTTGCAAGCAAGGTTTGCTCATAGAGATATATTCGTTATAATACAAAGTTGACATTTATTAGTATGAATAGAATTAGGAAGATACTGCATAATTATCTGCTTTGTAAAACTCTGTTGTATACGCTGGAAGCCAATTGTTTTACATAAGCACCCGCATCAAGCTCCCATGGGGGGTGGGCTCGTGGAATACACTGGATCTGTTCATCGTATACATTATATTTTTACAGGCGCCATTTTGCTTTGCACGAATTATAGTTTGAATTTAATCCCATTGGTCTCGTGAAATTTAGGGTTAAATGAGAGATCAGGATATGGACAGATTTTAATTAAAATCAAACCATGTAATGGAATAAAACGTATATAGCACAAAAATCCACGGCTTAACCGTGCAATGGGACGGTCCATTGCACGATCATGAAAATGGTGATTTTTTCAATATCACATGATCATCATCAGCCAATTAAATGACGACAATTTAATGAGGTCTTACAATATAAACGAACCTCTGATATTCATTCTCAGGTAAAATCTGCTGGAGCTCAGGGATGGTTTAATGTGCAGTCATATTTCGCACCGACGACGACTGAAGCTTTGCAAGAACAGACTGGTTCATCTTATGGTAGTCTAGATAAAACGTCAACAGTAAACACTGACCCGCAACCTGAGGTTGATGAATGGCATTGGGATCATGAACAGATATTAGATGAACCAGAACATGAGACGAAAGCAAAAGACAGTAAAACAGAGTCACTGGATGATGATGGTTGGGACGATGCCGAGTGGGGAGAAGCCTCGAGTTGGAGTAATGAAGGCTGGTCAAATTCAACGGACACCGATACAAAATCTAAGAGAACTAGCAAGAAGGGTGACTAGGCGTTTTCCATTAGAACTTTACCTTCAAATTTAATATCAAACTTGTATGAGAATGCAACGGACGCAGCAATTCTGCAAAGAATATTGATCGTAACGCAATAGTAGCGGCAATCGTTTCTTGCACAGATTTACAATATAACAATGTAATGTTTCCATTTCTAATATACATGCATGAAGTGGAAAATTAATATGAAGAAAATTACAATGGGCACTGCATTCGTGCAGGAATTATCGGGTATAATTCTGCGCGGAAATCGTACACTCGTGCGAAGAACAACAAGATAGAGGACAAAGGGTTGTCTGTACTATCTATGCCTGTGTTAGTTGAGTATTTGCTGCAGGTACGGCAGAAATTGATGAAATGTGACGATAAAAAGAGCTATTTACCCGTGCTATTTGCCTAGGCATAGTGTATTGTATTTAATATACAGAATATTATTAATATACAAATTTCAAATTAACAAAATTTGACGAGGCTGTTTTGATTCATTTTGCATTTCAATGTGATTGGGTTGATCGCTTGTAGTATTAAATTCACATACTATTATATCCATTCAGAATATTAAAGACGGTAGTTGATAAAATAAGTATCGGTATCAAATTTTTATTGAAGTAATTCTGCAAATACTGTAACTCCATTCTTTAATGTTTATTTATGCTTATAGGATAACTGACTTCATATAACCTCTATCGAGGAGTAGAGTAGCCAATCAAATTGTAGCACTTGCAATAGTACACTTGTGATTCTACTAAAATAATATAGATGAAAAAATTACTCAATTCTGATTGGCTAAGAGCAGTGCAATTATTTTTGAAATTGCACATTGTGCAATTAACTGCAGTGCAATTAATAAAACAAGAGCAGAGCCTGGAAACGAGGCAGGAAAAGCAACGGCGGCAAATACTGGCCACGTAAATTTTCACTTTTTTGACGACTTATTGCACAATTGAACATTTTCAATGCAAAATCGTACGTGAATATAACAATTTAAGTACAATCAAGGACTACATAAACTGAAAAGATTTGCTAACAAGCAATGAAAACAGTGCTTAAATGGCGTAGGTGAGTCCATAGGTGTTATGTCATGATGTTATCGACGCGTGTAAACTTTTCATGCATATTATTAATAAGAAATAGAATGGTTTCTCGTGCAATTTGGAAAAACATACATCGTACGTTTTTCAAAGACTTCAAATTGCGCTCGTCCTTCGGACTCGTGCAATTTTGATTGTCTTTGAAACTCGTGCATGTTTATTCCAAATTGAACTCGAAACCATACTCTGTCTATTAAAGCGCGATTAACCCCAAATATAATTTTTGGTATCTGTAATATTTGGGTCGTTCTGAGAAGAAATGTAATGTTTTTATAGTAAAAATCCTCATCTTGATCAACGTTTTCACTGTCAAAATTCCAGATATGATGTCATTAGGTGAATTTTTGGTACAAAAAACAAGGGAAAACTAATTTGCGATTCACCTAATGACATCATATCCGGAAACTTTGACAGTGAAAAAGTTTATCAAGATGGGATTTTTTATTATAAAGAGATATTAAATTTCTTCGAATGACCCAAATATTACACATACCAAAAGTCATATTAGTGGTTAGTCGCACTTTAACTATTACCTATACTTAAAGCCTTTTTAGGAATAATTTATTTACAATAACAATATTTTCTTAAATGAGGTAATAAATTCGCTATACATTTTGGTTGATCACCATATTTGTTAATTCTGCTAATGCTGCCCTTGACAAGGAACCGCCCATACAGGTAATGCACGCTTGCTTCGAACACACCATGATTTGGAAGTGTAATAAAAGTTAACTGGTAGCTACAATGATCTTTTGCTCGTATGCTACCCGAGAACTCCGCTTTACGGCCATCTCTTCCCGACCTTCGAAATCTAAGTACTTGTGTAGTTGGTGTCTCCACCTCTGCTCTGTACAACTTAAAAAGACTAAGTTGTGAGCATCTTTCGGCCCCCAAAGGCTCCTGGAAGTTCAAATCATTAATGTGATTTATAGCTATGAGTGCAGCTTGCTGTAAGTGCTCGTGTTGGCGGTCTACCGCTGACCACTGCACACATGGGCACCAGTGTTGTGGAATGCTTGCATCCTTACACGAACGCTCCAGTGGTACTTCCGTCAGTAGACTCGTACCATGTTTCAATTTCATCGGCTTATTTGGATAGTCCAGCAGGTGATTGAACGTGGCGTAAAGGTCGAACCAACTTGTCAACCGTTTAGTATTAGTCCTAAGATTCTTTGCTAAAGTTGGGTATTTCTGTTTGAACCATTTTGGAAATGTCATAGAAAAAAGTGGAAGTCTTTCCTCCAATTTTCCTTGTACCGTCTGCCTGAAGTCACCATATCTCCAACCATGGTCACCCAACAGGATCAGTAAAGTGTTATTTAAATATCCTTTCGTGTTAAATTTTGTGAGAAACTGCAGCAGATCGTTGTCGATAAGTTGTACTGAATTAAAACTGTCATGTGATATTTCACCTATAAAAATCCAAACTGCATTTAGCCAGATACCTCAATCGTACTTAATCGCGAAATTAAATCAGTCGCGCGAATAAAAAACCTCGCGAAATTTACACACACAAAACCAAATACCCTTGTCAAAAATTTGAATCACAAAATTCTTAATAAAAATTATTGTCTTGTTACCGGCAATAAAGATGGGCAAAAACATTGCGGACTACCGTATACACACAGTGTATACATCTTATGTTGACTTGTTTCGAAAGTTGTAGTTCAAATTTTTAAGTAAAATAAAATGTTGTCCCGAAAGCTTTCGCGAAATTTAATGCCCTTTTTCTATTTTCGTCTATGGACAATCGCGAAAATAAAGTCTCGCGAAATATTGCCTCGGAAAAATCGCGAAATTAAGTACGAATAAGGTAGCTGTCATAACGTGGCTACATTATACATTTTTGTCTCTTTTATCCCCATCTGCATCTTCTTATTCATCCACCTCTCCCCGGCATACCTAATTTTAAGAATTTTTTATCACTGCACATTTTTGTGCAAAGTTTAGCCGAGCAGAAGCACACCCTGAAAATTTCTGAACACACCCTTATAATAATGTGTAACAACAAAGCAGGCTACAATTCACACTGCACAGCACTCAGGGAAATTTGGGGGCCCATGACAAATTTTGACTTGGGGGCTCTCGTGATTCCATGTTGTAACACTATGATTAAGTGGTCCGAGGGCATCCCCCGGAAAAATTTTGAAATCTAAGGTGCCAGAAATCGCCAAATCCTGCATTCTGGAAGTCTAGTTGACAGTTGTATCTATGTATATTTCACTGCAATTCTTTATTTGGGCCCCCCTTTAACTGGGGTCCCAGGGCAAATTGCACCCCTCTTGGCGGCCTTGACAGCACCTGCAGTTACGACTATCTATGACAGCTTAGTTTCATAATAACATGACTGAAGAAAATAAATATTTTCGTCTTGGCAAATGAAAGGCGGCTTACGGGCTTAGGCGTGACAAACCTCTAGAGGAGTTCCAGGGGCATGCACCCACAGACGATTTTGTAATCTAGGCACTATAAAAGGGCATTTCCTATTCTCCTGCAATGCGCGGGGACATTCTATAGATTTCTGAAAATTATACAGAAATTACAAAATCTTAAGTATCATTCACTCCATCTTCCAAACTCATAAAGAGATCTTTGGGGAGAGACTTTGTTCATCTGATGAACCATATAAGTACTGTATGTTATTAGTGCGGACGTTCGATAATTTGACGGTCATCATTTCAATTTCAATTAAATCATTCTCATTCAAAATGTTTCGCCGGATTAGTTCAGTTTTTCTTCTCATTATCTCATTTTCTTGTGTTACTTATACAACTTATCAAAGCAAATTTTATCACTGCACATTTTACATTTTATCACTGCACAAATTGGTTATCACTGCACACTAAAATTAGGTATGTTCCCCGGAAGTATTGTTTCTAGCGACATTTCCCGAAGGAACCAGGAAACAATGTTTTCACAAAAAATATTGGGTTTTGCAACGTTTCCCATGCAGTGTTGAATCTTTCCTATAGGTTGTCTAGAGTTACGTACAATGTTGCAATTAATTGTATTTTACCTGGAAAATGAAAGAGAAATTTCTTCCGTTGAGGATATTGTTCGTAGATTTTTCTCGCTAAGTCCAAATGATAATTATATATTTTCTCGCTGCCATAACAATGTGGATTCCGCTTGGAATGTGCACCGTCATGTGCTGCCATGAAAAATGCTCGTGGATAATAATCGGTTGGTGGATCTTTAAAACCAAGTAGTCTGTATTGAAAAGTTCCTATACCAGGCGAGTCTTCACAAAATGATGTCACGTAACCATGTGCTGTATGAAAGCAAAGTAAAGTGGGTTATATTGATCATATAGCCTGGTTACATATGCCTGCGACGTGGCCGGAGACTGTACCTGTGGCGCGCGCAGAACACTCGTCTGTCACAGGCAGTCACCGACATGATTGACCGATCGCCTTTATGCCGGTAAAGTTGAGTTCAAATTCCCTGGCATGTCGGCGGTAAAACGGGAGTGTACGGCGTCGTGCCGGCGACAATTTTCGATATGTAAACGCTTTCCCGACGCTGCGACATGCATAGGCTCAATATATCCCACTATATATTGAGCAGGGCTGGAAAAAAGCGGAGGAATGTCACGTCAAAATATGGGTATATGATTCAGGATTTTGACGGGAATTCATAACTGTTTCGGCAAATTGTCGCCGGTCTATTGGCGGTAGTCAAAACTTGCCTGCGTGCAGCTTTCCTGTGGGAATACGGCAACTATACGTCGCAGGCATACCACAGGCATACAGGGTGAGTAAAAAAAACTGATACCTTCGCGGCTAATTTGAATAACAAAGGTGTCAGTTTTTTTTTACTCACCCTGTATAATTATTATGTGAACTATGCTTTAAATTCCATAGCGTAGAATTCCGGAGGGAGGGTGACCTTTTGTGATTTGCTGGCGCGTTCGCTGCACCCTTGATGTATCTGCGCGGTAAATACCGTAGACTTCGAACAATAGACAGATTTAGACCGTGGACGCGGACGTTAAAGATGACGTGATATTCGGTGATATTTTGCATGCAAATTTCTTTTAATTCTTTCCATGCATTTGGGCAGTCACATGAACGAAAAGACAATAAACTACGGTGAAATGGTGAATGGTAGTTTCTATAGCTGCATGTAAAGGTTTTACTGGGTGTTTCCATTGGATATTTGAACCTTCTTTATTTACCAATATTTCAGAAGTTATGAATCAGTTTGAAAAATGGTCATGGAGGAGTGATGGAGAGTCATGGAAAAATGATGACATTTTAAATCGGTTAAGGTGTACAAATCTTGTAATTGTACAACTTCGTTCTCCCCAAGCAGGAAGACTCGGGGAACGAAGTTGGTAATAGTTAATAATGTTACCTTTGGCTTTCTTGAATATCCAATTCCAGTTATCTACAGGCTTAGCATTCCGTTTTCCTCGTCTTGATTCAGCGTACTCTTGTTCTCCCTGGCCAGTTAAAAATGCCGCCAATTGTTCCGTAGTACCATCTCCTACCACACTATGTCCCATAAACACATATCCTTCAAGAACATTGCGTATGTAATTGTAGGATTTTGGAAGTTTTCGTTGTGCATGGCCATTGGAGATAGAATCAATACCAATAATGAGGACATTTAAATCTAGTTCTGATGCAGGTGATGGTCTTGATATTATTTCCTTTTTTGGAACCACTTGCAGAAGATATTCCTTTAATTCATTTCCATTTGTGAGTATCAAAGTCAGCTCAATGTACTCATGAGGCACTGGAAACTGTTTCCAAGTAAGGATTTTTATGGGGTCGCTTATCAGAAATGAAAAGTCGTCGTCAGTTCGACTTATATATCGGTAGGAGGCGTGTGCTACATCTGTACCTAAAATTAGAGCAAGTTCTTCAGTGCACGCTTCTCGTCTCAATAGGCAATCGAATGTGTTATTATTATCTTATAAATTAACAAACTGACTATACACTTAAATGGACTAAAATTAGTCATTACATAAGCTGGGCAATTCTATACTGCTTAAAACAATATATTATAGGTGGAATTCCTAATTCCTAGCTAGCTCTTCTATATATTCAATTTCCTAGTCTTTACTGACAATTAAATTATATGAATTAAGGTATTTTAATCAGCTGCATATGTCACCCGAAGTGATGATATTTCCATATTTTTTTCATCTCCTTATACTTTCGGTAAACTTGTATGCGTGATCGCCTCGCGTGGACTTCGGAATTCATGTCGACCGGGGGTATACATATGATCGAATCAACCGGGTGATATGATAATCGAATCACGCGCTGCATCTAATACGACGACGTACGTATAGGGTGATCCAATGTCAAATTTACACGGTAATGTGCTACTGGCCTAGCCTTCTGATTGAAGATATTTGAGGCATTCAATTTAATAAAATACCCCATTTTTATTTCCATATATGCAAAGGGTATTCTAGTAAAATTTTAGTGCTGCTGAAGCTCTAAAAAGGCAGATTGACTAATGTGATTGACTAAATGTCATAAAAACACCTCGATTATACTCCTGTGAGCTCGAGATAAGTTGAAATCTTGAATAGCTTGTACTATTAGAAACTCTACTTTATATTGTAATTATATACACTCTAAAAACGCCCTGGTTAAAATTTCTTTGTTAACTTAATATTCCTGGTTGATTATATTATCCTTTTAAACCTTACACAATTTACACCTATTTGGTCAATCTCGTTCCCCGAGCCTGCGATCCTCGGGAAGGAACGTGAGGCTCTGGGATAATCCGTTTCAGGGAGGAATCTGATTGGCCGTTGAAATGGAATGCGTAGTTCAATTATAGTTCAATCTTAGCCAGGATTCCTGGCTTCCGGCAACGGATTATCCCAGAGCCTCGCGTTCCTTCCCGAGGATCGCAGGCTCAGGGAACGAGATTGCTTTGCGGTGTAAATACAGAGGCAACAGAAATTACACCAACGCGCGCGGGTGCTTGGGAAAAGGTTAAAATAACAAGGAAATTTATACAAGAATGTTAAATTGTCCGAAATAGATTTATTCCTAGGATAACCAGGACAATTTTAACCGGTGTTTCTAGAGTAATGACTTTCCCAAGCGGTCGGTACAAGTGTAGGTAGACAGGAGAACAGAACTCTTTGGGAAGTAAGTTCTCGGCGAAAGGCCTTCACTCGACTTCAAAGTTCTGCTTATTTTTTTTCAGATAGTTGAAAATCTTTCACACTGCACTTGTCAATAATAACTTTTCCCTTGTAATTAGTGTTGCTTACCAGTAATATTTAACTCTCCACCACTTAAAATAGCTTTCTGTTCAGTTTTACAACGTAATGGGTTACTAAGGTCTTCCACAAGCTTCATGGCGTGAGGGTGAAATGGGTCAAGTTTTGGTATCCGACATGCCACAGTGTCAGATGTGACATTCATTACATGTTCTTCGATTTTCGGTTCAGCACAGTAGTTCTAGGTGAGAATATTTAACATGTTAGACTCAGGCCGGTAACTGGATATGAGTCAACTGAGTCAGTATGTTGACTAGGTAAGAGATTTCGTGAAAAATTTAAAACAGAAATACTTCAAGTATAAGTTTAAATTAAGAAACTGGCAGAAAAGAGATACACGCAGGCATTTCAGGAAGTAACTCCGCTGTAGAAACTCCGCCGTTTGTGAGATTGACTTTTGTTAAAACTGCTCTCAGAAGGCAGGAGAGGAAATTGTGTTTCTAAGACTTAGAAAATCCGAAATATTTTCTTGGGAGCATGCTCGCAGAATTCCTCCTGGACCTTCCTCGCTCGACTCGGTAAATCTAAAATCCTAGTTACTGGCCAGAGGCTGCCTCTTCTTAGCTTCAAAAAGGAATTGTTTCATAATTGTACAGACATGGACACAAGTCAAACTATTCAGTGTCTCTGGAAGACTTCATGTACTCCTCATCTTTTGCACTGTGTAATTTATTGCCTTGTATTTCGTCCCGGAGGAAAGGTTTTAAAAATTATCATACAATTTCCAAGGGTCCTCAATTATAGCGCTAGTTTCCGAACCTGTGTTCAATTTTTAAAATCGTCAAGTATCCATACATCCGTTCCTCGATTTATTGAAACCTAAATACCCCCCTCCCCCCCCCCTTTGCACCCGTTTCCCGTTATTGAAAATATTATTTTCTATCGTGAATCCTCTTTGATGAATACACCAGTTATAATTATTAACAAAAGAGTTAGTTGGAACAAAGTGATATGAGCATGCAACGAAATTGCAGCAACCAGTACTTGTGACTAAAGTTGGTTGATGAATAATGATGCATGATTGAACATCAAAATCAGTTGCTGTTGAAACTACAGCAATTCTGTAATGAATAAGCATAGGCAGGATTATTTTCCCGGGTGGCTGCAGTACCTTAAACACAAGCAACCTCGGAAAGTTTCTCTAGTTTCCTAGCGCGAGTGAAGTTCAACCGCACGAAATAAAAATGACATTAACAAGCCCGTTAACACTTGCAAGTTACGTTCGATTTTCTTCTCCTAATGGATGTAAACGACTGCATGAGTTATGAAGTCCAGACGGGGGTATATCATTGAACTCTAAGTCTCAGAATATCTTAACTCGTCTACTCGTTTTCATGCATCAGTCACAGGAAGAAAATCGCACTAGAAATCGCAGCAAGTGTAAACGGTAAAACGGGCCTTAATGCTCCCTCCCCCAATTCTGATTCGCATGCAAGATAATTCTCTCTAGAACTTCTAGAGGCGGGCAGTTGCTCATGCTTCTATAGGTGTCTAATCTGAAGGCCTCGTCAACGAATAAAAACTCGAATTCACTTTATTTATTAATAGAGAGTTTAAGCTTCGCGTTATACCGGCAAACGGCAAACGCCAGGCAAAGAAAAATTTTACCGGGTACAGGCAATAAAGAGTAAATGAACTTGCTGTTTTAAAACTGCAATACATGACTATTCTTTCGACACAAGAAAGAAAATATGAAACGAAAACGTTTAACGGAAATTTTGCGAAGAAAGTTCGAATCTGCCGTTTGCCGTTCCCGGAAACGCGAAGCTTAATTAACTCGCTAATACTCACGTGATAAACCGCATTTTCGACGTAATCCCGCATTGCATGATGGAGACAGTAAAGAACCAGAACAGCAACAGCAGACCTCAAGAGAACAGTGCGTCGAAAGAAACGTTTACTGAGATATCGCATTCTAAAAAAAATTATATGCAGCTATATAAGTGCACATTTCGTTGTCCTCGAAATATTTTTTGTGGCAACTGTACGTTCCATGTTGCATATGATGAGTGGCCGTGTTTAAGAGTAAATACCAGTCCACATTGCAGTTTATATCCTGTCAACAAGGAAACTTGCTCGTCTCGATTCTGTTCTAATACTAAAATTATTATCAGGAAACTTGGCACTCTCACCGCCGCAGAGGTTATTAATTGTACTTCGAACATCTTCGGACAGATCCCGATCAATTAACTCCGAGGTCTGTCCGAAGATCTCCGACTTACAATTAATAACCTCTGCGGAGAAGAGAGAACTTGGCATAGTGTTGAAATATCGATCGGACCCTGTTCACATGATCCCGGCCTGCCCACATGATTCCAGCCTGACCCGTGATAAGTCGTTGACCCGTGTACTGATATCTTCTGTTCACATGAGCAAAACTAGCGCGGGCCATGCCAATAAATAAATTTCAGTTGCGGGAGTCATATAAAACAATCCCGCCAACGTGAAACGGTGAAATATTGCTAAATGAAAAACATTCTGATCAACGCCAGTTGTATTTTATATGTTACGATATTTAGAAATAGAACATAATTGATTGTCATGAGCCGTAGTAAAATCTGCTCGAATCATTGTTTCTGGTCGGCCAGATCAATTTTTTTGAGGAGCATACTGCATTTCTTGTTGACAATTTTCATTTTAATATTATTCGAACCATCATATATCAGCAGATTTCTAATGATATTTTTAAAACAAATAACAAGATTTTGTGGAGTCTATAACGTGCTCTAAAATGTGTGTTCACATGAGGAAAATTTGTCACGGCTAGGCGAGTGTCCCTGTCTACAGAGGCGAGTCACTCGGGTCATTTCTTGGCCCGGGACAAGTAAAGTATCATGTGTGGTCACGAGATAAATTGGCCAGCATGTGCCAACAAACTTATTTTTCAAATTATCATTATATCAAAATTTCTCGAGAATCTTTTTCTCGCCGTTCTTGCCCCTCTATATTCTTTATCACAACTAGAATAGTTTATTGCATTTCTACTCAGGACTTTTACTGGCTTCAAATTTTAAGATCCCACAGGCCACACCCCTGCAATGTATTGACTCGCGGTCAAACAAGGATTAGAGATTGACGAGAATTAATGAGAGTTCCCTGATTCGCTTGCCCGCCACCTCATGCACGCCGGCTCATGAACTTTGAGCTAGTTCAGATTTTGATAAGACTTGGTGAGAGTCTTTGTTCATTTGACCGCACCCGTATGCCAGTGATAGGCAGTAAATTCTCATCCATAACTTTCACGCAACTGCTGTCAGTTCTCGTTCAAGCGGAACAATAAAAAAGTCCACAAATAAATGAATAAATGCAACGACTGTAAATTGTTTTCTACTTTAGGTCTAATTTTGAAAAACTAAGCTGTAATCTTTCACTGCGTGCTATATATACAGTCGAACTGCGGGCGACAACGGAGAAAGTGTTAATTACGCGGTAAAATCACTAAAATGCATGCATTTTCATATTAATCATAATAAATATATACCTATATAATTTTATACACTAGCAGCGCCGTTCAAGTTTAATATTTGATTGTACCTGAACTTGTTGTATTCAATTTTGTATTGCATTTACCAAACCACTTTTTCCCAGGGTATTATATTCGCATTCCAATCTATTCATTACAACATAAATCGTCCTACACAAATAATTTTGTATAGCTATGGCAATCCATGCCGGACGGTTCATTTAGTTTATATGATCATATATAATGTCTTACATGAACTGCATTGTTGATGTTGTCTCAAGGACCTGTTGTTTCTTTTCTTCATCTATATCTAACATTTATTTTTGTCAATATGACACCAGTTCTAAAACACACATGTTACATGCCGATACAATGCAAAAACCTGCTCTTGAAAATAGATTTCGATCTTGAATGACTTTATAGTTTATGGACAGCTACTGCTTGCGAAATTAATCACGTCATATTCAGATTCTTTTTGTTTTGAATGATTTGTCGCAATATAGAGTACTATAATTATAACACAAACAGACAACTACATGCAAAAACGACATAGATCTGACTAGGGAAAGGAACAGGCCTTGCGTCCCGATTGACACCTGACCTTTTAAATAGACTTTACTGTTTATTGCACTCCAACCTCCTTGCCCTCCCTTCGAGGCTTCGATGTGTTCGTGGCAATGCAATGCGGGTTTATATGCAACAAATACTGTGTGTTACTTGATCAATAACTATAGTCTAACCGTAATCCTAATTGTACACGTAACACGGGGAAACTATGTAGCCTAGTAACACATATAGAAACCAACGTCACAAAGGAAAGAGTGCAACAAACACCACAGTATGTTAAAATACACAATGCAACTTTACATCTATAACTAATAATATGGATTAATACTAAATATGTTAATATTATGGTTAATTACAGCCAGGAGGGCTGTATAAATTAATAGCAACTTTGATTCGTATAATTTACGAAGGCTGGTTTTAAATAAGTATACAGCGGGCCACAAGTTTTCAAGTCCGATGGAATGCTGTTCCACAGATTGCTGATCTGATAAAGAATCGAAATTTCTAAATAACCCTGTTTATGTTTTACGAGAAAGTTGTTGTCATTGTATTTGCGAGATATATATAGTCAGGTTCGTTGGGAATAAGTCTCGTTTTAGATTTAAACACTAAAAGTAGGTCGGAGATCTAGCTAAGAGGTTCGGGTCTCAGTGAAATCAATTTATTTTACTTTATCTATATTTCAAAAAATTGTGGGGGACCGAAATTAACGACTGAAACGCTAGGCTTCATGCCGACTTTTTTACAAGCAGTAAAAAGTGAGTGTTATCGTTCCAGGTAAAATAAAATAAATTGATTTCACTGGTTGGCCACGCATTCTGCTATTTTTTGTATATATGACATTTCATTTGGATAATTTAAGCCAAATTTGGTCGCTCTCCGCTGATTGTTCTCGATTAATGATAGGTATTTGACAGTGTTAGGTGACCGTACAGTATACTGGTATACTTTAAGCCGGTTATACAGACGAGCAAGTTTTCTATGACAAGTTTTTATTTGGCAAGTTTTATTTGCTCGTCTGTATACGCAACTTTGCGCTTGCATGCTATCTTTTCAACAAGTGTACTTGTGAAAATTGGAAAAGTATACAAATTTAAATCGTCTGTATGGACGAGGGTGCATGCATTACAATGGTCTCTTCTTGCAGTGAAGTCATTTATGTCCCTGCAGATCCTTTTAATAAGGCCCAGTATGACCTTCCGCCTTGACTTTCGCTGTAGTGAATTCAATGTAGCTACTTCGACCACGATAAATCGCTTGATACAGTGTTCGGGTTTTCAATTTCTTTCTCGAAACGTGAAAAACCTTGCATTTCTTCGTGTTAAATTCCATTTTCATCTCAACACTCCAATTCTGTTACTAAGGTCGTGCTGAAGTGAGGTGCTAGAGTTAGGAAGGTCAAGAGATCTATAAGCTCAAAATTATCGGCAAAGAGTGCGAGCGTTGAGTTCGCCTGCATGGACGTAATCTTGAGCATCATTGCATGCAATTATATCCAAGATAGAAGAGACCAAGTATAGAGCCTTGTGATACACCTGATGCGACTGGGAGCCAATCTGTACATACGCCAAGAAGAACTACTCGCTATTTCCTATCAGTAAGGTAGCTTCGAAACCATGCAAAGAGAGACCCACCGATTCCAAATCTCTCGAGTTTGTTTAAAGTGCATATGA
>CACRXK020004438.1:0-31733 GCA_902702795.2 Paramuricea clavata | reverse complement strand
TCAAGAATATGATGTTTAATAATAGTATATAAAAATGACAGGTTAGACATTTTAACATGGATTTTGGTCCCCAAAGTTAAAATCTCTGATGTATTCGCTCGAACTATCGTATATGTTGGCGTATCTCTGGCGTAGTTTACATGGAAATATGGAATGCACCCTGGCCAGTTGGTCTATTTAAACCAAATTTGCCAGACCAAGCATAAAATGTCAATTACAAATGCACTGCACACTAAACCCTAAACCTATCTAGTAAAAATGTAAGTAATTGTTTTAGTACTGTAGTAAATAGTGCTGTGTCTGACCTTCGGTCGACTCTGACATTTTGACGGCCAAAATAAAAGCAGTTATAGATAGCTATTTATTTTCCATTATACAGTTACAGTTTTGATAAAATATAAAGATACAATTCATATGGAAGGAAGACTAACAAGCCCGTCAGGGCTTTTCTAGTAGTCCACCCTAAAAAATTTAAAAAACAAACTAATATAACAAAGGAGAATAGTGTCAGATAATGTCAGGTTCAAGATATATGAGGTCCACTAATACAAATTAACTTTATAAAGTTATAAATTATTTTTATTTACATTTTTTGTGAGTACAACCAATAATCTTCAGAAGAAAGAAGATATAATTTTAGATTGCACTTAAATATTAAAATTAAATATGTATTTACTATCGCTATTTTTAATGTATTCCGGCAACATATTCCACACTACTGTGCATCTGTAGTGTCGTTTGTGTAATTTCATAGAGCCTCTGGTATTATGGCAATGAATAACATTGTTTTTTTATGCAAAGTGAATCAAATTGAGGTGGTAGTGTATTTTTTACTGCGTCGAATGTGAACAAACCAACTTGAAAAGCATTTATCTTATTAATATTTAGTATTTCTAGCGTTGAAAAAAGGGTTGAAGATGAGAAAGTATAAGGCAAAAATGATATTATTTTCAGAATCTTTTTCTGTATCGTTGATACTGACTTTAATCTTGTTTTATAGTTGCTAGCCCATAGTATATTACCGTAATATAAATGTGGGTAAAGAAGAGTATGATATAGAGTTATGAGATGTTTTTTATTTAGGTAGTGACGAACTTTACAAAGAATGTTAGATACTTTTAATAATTTCTTAGTTATGTAATCAATATGACTTTTCCATGTTAAGTGTTCGTCAATTATAATATCAAGGAATTTAGTTTCTTTAGCATTTTGTATAATTTTATCATTAATCTTAAAGGTTAGATTTGCATTATGTTTTTTCCTGAATGATTTGAATATAATGTAGTTAGTCTTTTTAATATTTAAGGTAAGCTGATTATTCTTAAGCCATGTTTGCACAAGTATAAGTTCATGATTTATTTCTATTTCAAGTTGTTTCAGGTCTTTTCCTGAACGAAATAAATTGATGTCATCTGCAAACAATATAAACGAAAGATTACTAGAGCAATGTATATCATTGATATATAAAAGAAAAAGTAATGGGCCCAAACCTGTTCCTTGAGGAACTCCACATTTGATCGTTTTTTCAGTTGAGTAAGTTACATTATATTTAACTA
This sequence comes from Paramuricea clavata, assembly GCA_902702795.2. Lineage (NCBI taxonomy): Eukaryota > Metazoa > Cnidaria > Anthozoa > Malacalcyonacea > Plexauridae > Paramuricea > Paramuricea clavata. The sequence continues at coordinate 30,177 of CACRXK020004438.1, read as the reverse complement.
TCTGTTTTCTGTCAGTCAAGTAGTTTGCAAACCAATCATTGCATATACCTCTAATTCCATAATGATGAAGTTTAGTCAATAAGATTTTATGATTTACGGTGTCAAATGCTTTAGAAAGATCTAAGAAGATACCAACAGTATATTCCCCGTTTTCTATTGCAGTAGATATTTTGTCAACTAGATCAATCATTGCGAGATTTGTTGAGTATTTATTACCAAATCCGTATTGTTTGTCATAGAGGATATCATGTTTAGTGATGTAGGATGTTAATCGTTAAATTATTTTTTCTAGTATTTTTCCAAAACTTGGTAAGACTGAGATAGTTCTATAATTCGTAAATTTGGTTTTGTCACCAGTCTTATAAATGGGTGTAACTAGCGACATTTTTAACTCACGAGGTATAATACCACATGTGAAGGATAGATTGAAAACATGGCACAGTGGTATTGAAATAATATGGGAAATGTGTTTAATAAGTTTGGAACTTATTCGATCGATTCCGCAGCTGCTTTTAGATTTCATAGAGGCAATTATTTCTTCAATTTCTTGGTTTGAAGTGCTTTTTAGAAACATAGATTTTTGATAGTCACCTTGTAGGTGCTTGGTGAAATTGTTAGAATTCTGATCGAACTTCTTAGCTAAATTTGGTCCTACATTAACAAAAAATTCATTAAATCTATTCGCAATTGTGTTTGGATTGTTTATTTCCCTGCCATCTTCTAGAGAAAACCTAGAAGGTAGCTGTTTTCTCTCTCCTTTTTTGCAAATTAATAATTCATTTAGTATTTTCCATGTACTTTTCAAATCAGCTTTGGCATCATTTAACCGTTTTTGAAAATGCCTTTTCTTGGAGACTCTTATAAGATGGTTTAATTTATTTCGGAATATTTTATACTTCGTTCTATTAAATTCTGTTGGCTTGTATAGAAATTTCCTGTATAGTTTAGTTTTCGTTTTCGTGGATTTTATTAGTCCATTGGTTATCCACGGTTTCTTAGGGCATATGTTGTCTTTTAATTTAACCACTTTTATTGGAAAATGTTTGTTAAAAATTCCTTGAAAGGACTTTTGAAACTCTTCATAAGATTTTTCAACGTCAGGTTTTGATAGTGTAGATGACCATGTTTGATTATTTAATTCATTAACAAAGGATTCTCGTGCTGCATCAGGCATTGGTCGAGTTTTACTTAGCTTAACACCGTTTTCAACTTGATTTTGGTTATAATCTAGACATATTTGGAATACTGGTAGGTGATCCGATAGATCGTTAAATAATATTCCACTAATTTGTTGTTGATAGCTAACTTGATTGCAAAATATATTGTCAATTAAGGTTGCTGTATGTTCAGTTAATCTCGTTGGTTTAGTTATAAGGGGGAGAAACGCAGAGGATGTTAGTTGGTTGAAGAATCTGTTTGCAAAAGAACAGTTTTCATACTTGAAATTCTACATTGTGTTTCCCGGTTGTTATACCATTGATATCATCGCGGATTTTAAATTCAATGTGATCTCTTATAAATGCGCAAATTCCGCCGCCAGATTTATCTGCTTTCCTGTTTAAGTAAATACTGCTATATCCTGGTATGTCATAGTTTATGTCAATGTTGTCTTTAAGCCAAGTTTCTGTAAGCGCTATTAGTGAAAATTTTAATTTCAGTATATTTAGAAAAGTTTGAAGAGAGTCGACTTTATTCTTTAAGCTTCTTATGTTTAGGTGCAGTAGTGATAAGTTATTTGAAGCTATATTTTTAGTTTCTATTGAGTTATTAAATGTATTGGTGGTATAATAAGAATTTTCAATTACCGGATTAATTGCAGATTCGTCAAGGTTTTCAGTTTCACTATTATTTAAACTTTTAAACAGATCAAATACTAAATTATTAATTCTGTCCATATCAATCTCTGATGTCGAGTTTTCAATAGTTTGTAAAAAATCAGGATTATTTAGGTTATTAAACGGAAAACAGGATTCCAAACATTGATGACATGCAAACGAATCATTATTTGATATCACATTTTTTAGGTCATTGATTCTAATCTTAGTGCATCCTGTTTTTGTGTGAAAAATGTTGCCACATATATAACATTTAATTGACTTATCAGTAATTTCCAAGTTGCACGTGTAGCAATATGTTTCTATTGTTTGATCATTATATATAGGCATTTAGATTGGTTTTTGATTAAAGTTTGTGCTGAGTAGGTATATATACTTATTAAAAAACAGATAAACATTGTGTATATTATTGTAGATATCTAAAATTAAAGTTTATTTAAACATGCAGGATCGAACGGGTCTATCAACGTGTATTGATCTTCTCCAATACCTCTGACACCACTTTTTCAGGATTTTCTTCATCATTCTCAGGTAGATTGTAAAACATAAGGTTACTCCTCATGCTTCGTGCCCTGAGGTCAATTAGCTCTTCTTTAAGGGTTGACGCCAACTTCTCGAGACTGCCTATTTTTTCTTCATTTTTCAACAATATATCATCATAGGAGGTTTGTTTTAACTTCAATTCTTCAGTTGTATCGTGCATATAAGATAGCGAGTGTTTCAGTTCAGTGATATCATGATCCACATGTTTTAAATGCGCTTCGATTGATTCAAGCTTGTCCAGTTTCTTGTTCAAGCTCTCAACTAGCTTAAATAGCGATTCTAGATCCCATTTTTTTTCGACCACTTCGTCATCAACTTCTTTTTTCTGTTCCTTAGTACTTGGCTTAGTAGGACTACTCAAAACAGAATTATTTAATTCTTTTGCGGAGCGTTTATTTTTTGCTACTGACATTGTGAAATCTGACACCTATATCGAACAGTGAGTGAACATATCAAATTATTTACCTGTGATTTAGTTTCTTTCAACATTCAAATGTTCTTTATTCTTCTATGATGTATGCTTGTTCTTGAAATACCAGATTTGACTTGATTTCTTCTCATACTTTTATATAGCCAGTATAAGGCAAAAACTTCAAAAGATGTCAGTTTTATGGTAGAAATCTATAGTCTTTCACTCTCTGTTCACTCCTCTCATTGCCCTCAACCACAGAGGAGTATCCTGCGCTGCGGTGCAGACAGCAGACGCTTCGTATTTCATGATGAAAACCCTTTCATCATGAAAATATGAAGCGTATATGACTATGAGAGGAGAGACTACATCCAGTTCCTAGTCTGTACATGTGCCCACATGGCCGGTCTCAAAACATGACGTATTTCCGATTTATACCTTAACTCTTTTCGGTCACAAGCATTCGCATCATATTACGACCCAATCGTTCTAGTATAAATATCTCGGTGAGTATTGACCCCCCTTTTAAATAAAACCCACCATTGAAATCCTCACAAAATAACCTTTCGAACGGGGGGTCAAGTGCCGTCAAAACATTACACAAACCGAAACAATCATATATTTACTCACCGCTTGACCAAAGATTCTAAATTTCATATCCACAAAATCTTGAATATCCCTTGAACTTTTCGTCATTTGCAGAACGGCTATATGTGTAAAATACTCTTTGTATTCAAGCGCTTTTGTGTACAAAATTTCGTTTGAATACGACGAGTAGAAATATTTATTTTGAATTTTTCAAAATGTTCGGGTTTTACTCGCAATTGCGTACATTGCGCAATAATTGGCCAATAAGAAGCTCCTGTGGCCGGGATGACGTCAAACTCACGCGTGTAGATGCAATTTGACCTTGCGAATCCATTTCTGGCCTTTCCAGGGTCATACGATACAAGCGTCGCATTGTTTTGACGGTTTTCAGTCGTATTTCCGGTTGGGATTAACTCACTTCGAGCTCACAGTCGGACAAGAAATGGAAATATATTGATAAAAGTTACAGATTTGAAGATACAGGCTTGCAAATAACACTTTAGATAGTGTTTTTAATGGGGATTCTAACAAGACTATTACAAAGACGATATGTTCGAAGGGGCCGAAGTTATTTTCGGCGAAAGGTATGGCTAGTCTATATTTTGTTCAGACAATTGCGTAATTTGATACAATATGATCGTGTTTGACTTTCAAAGGCCCATAAATCGCTACAATGTTGATAATGACTAAAACTATACGGAAGAATTAGTTAAATCTTTTATTTCTGAATCGAATGGTGGTATTTCTGTCTTCATAGCATGCGCAGAACCGAAGATATGAAACTTCTCGCCATCGATCTCGCAGGATCGATAGAACTGGGTTGTGATGCAAAAGAGTTAATTTATATATGGGATTGTTTGAGTGTTTGACAGCGTTTTATCATGTCGAAGAGTCGTAAACATGTGCGCAAGTCATTCTCAGTAGAAGATTTGCGCAAGGAGGCAGAAGAAGAATTAGATCAAGAAGCAGTTGGTGCCAAGTTATTAAATGGAATTGGTTCTATTGATTTTAAATTTGCTGACCGTCTTCCTAGCGATGTTATTCTTTGTGCGCTTATAGTCAAATACGGTTTAACGCTTGTTTGTGCCATTGCCAATGTCGTACCATCGTTGTACGTATTGCCCGTAAATTTCCGTCGTGTAGTATTGAATATGATTTGTCCAGAATTGCAGGAAGATGATGTGAATGTGATATTTGAATCTGTCTCAAAATAAAAACTACCACTAAATATACATGTAACAAGTGATGATGATAGGAAAATCCACGTGTTTACACCGCCTTGTGGTCATTGTCTTCAGTGCAACTCGAGTTTAGTGATCTACAATGATCCCGTAAAAGTGCTGGTCCAAGATGTTTTCAGAACAGGCGATGGGGTCAAAGTGTCTGTAAAGTGTAATCGGTGCAGCATATTTTATGGTTACTGTAAATTCGGTAGCCCAAAGGAGGTTGGAAGTTGTATCCTGAATGCAGAGGAATGGTTGAAGCCTCAGATGTTTGCTTCGTGGATAGGACTCTGCTAAAATGGCAAATATCTTTAGCGTAAGTTTTGATACAGATGATAGGATCGATTTACCCTCCAGGCAAAGTCCTCTTGTATTACTTCTCGACACGGCACGGAGAAGCAAAGCAAGATAGACTCTGCAAAACTTGTGTATACATTCATTTGAGCATGTGCGAAGGTTGCTAAGCAACTGCCTATTTCCCAGAAGAAGATTTAATAAGTAGCTTCCGGTTTGGATCAAAACCGGTTATAGAACCAGTATCAAACCTGGAATTATGCATAATTATCCAAGTTTTTGGATTGTCGGCTCCACAAAGAATATACACAAGTTCTGCAGAGTCTCTCTCGCTTCTCCGTGCCGGTGCCAAGAAGAAATACGAGAGGACTTTGCTCGCAGGGTATAGGATCAATTGTAATATGCGATCCCTATTTGTGCTATTAATCATGAATATTAAAAAACGTGCAAAAACTTCTGAGCCCGAGATGCTTTTAAATTTAACCTTTTTCGTAATTTTCGCAGTTTTTGTGCAATTATTTACAATTTTGTGAAATTATTAAGCGTATACAAAGGTTTAATATTTTATTTTAAGTGTTTTTGGAGTGGAAACCCCACATTAAAGTATTAGATACACTTGCCGTTTTCAGGGGTGGGTGGAGGCAGAAACGTCATTTTGACATTTTGCATGACAACCAATCTCGTACCCAGAGCAATGCCTGTGCACGGGCTAGGATGGCATTGGCTCTGGGGAAATTGAATTTTTCCTGTGCTGTGACTGGTTTAACGTTTATCAATCGTGCGTGCCGACAAAGAACCGGAACCCCTAAATTTAGGGGTTCCGGTTGTCGATTTCCCCAGAGCCAATGCCATCCTAGCCAGTGCACAGGCATTGCTCTGGGTACGAGATTGCGTGACAACATGAATATGGACGTTGGCATGTTGCCCTTATATACAGGAAGCGTTAATGCGAGAGCTACTAGGCCAACAGGCACTCTTGTTCCGTTATTATAGTATTAAAATAGCAATTAATAGATTTAGTATTAAAATAGCTATTTCCCTCAAGAAATGATTTTCCCTATTTATAAGGAAGTGTTCTTTTCTCGTGGAATTGCATCATAAAATTATAGCATGGTCTGGACCTTTATGTCTGTAATAATATTGCAGGTGTCATTCATGCGTATCGTTTAGCGGGTTTGCAAAGGTATTCAATGAAGTTCACAACGGCAGTAAGTGAAAGGTGTTTTAGATGTTGTTAATAATTAATAAAAAGTAGATTGAAACCTGATCAAAATTAAAGGTGCTCTTTTCATGTGCCAAACCTAATAATTAACAATTATTGAATGAGGTTGAGCATGATATGAAGAATTATCAAGCCCTCAGTTTGCCGTTATCAACAGAAGCTGAAGGCTGAGGTTGATAACGGCAAACTGAGGGCTTGATAATTCTTCATATTGTGCGAAAACCGAATTCAATAATTGTTTTATTATTTGTTTAAAAAATTCAAAACAGACATTTGGATTTTATTTATATTAAGAAAAAAAACCAATTCCTTAGTTCTCCGGCAGCCATCATTGCATCATATCAATGGCATCAGCGAGTCAATATGATTCTTGTTGTCATAGTAATATGGTGGAAATGCGTCCAAATTTTTTTTTATATCGACTCTTTGACGTCATTTTGCTAATATGAATGTGAAAAATCCGTATTTGGTTAGCCATTGAGTTGATAGGACAATTTCACAGTTGGCTGTTAGCCAATCAGAAACCAGGAATTTTTAAAATAAATAATTCAATTTATTAAATTGTTTTGATTTTAAGGTGGCTTGATATAGTTATCACAAAACCCTGCTCAAGAATCGCGAACTCAAAACCGGGTGACCATTTTTACGTGCAAGTCGCGAAAACTGATTAACAAAATGAAAGAGCTTCCAAAATAACCAGACGTGAGCAGTTACTCACGCCATATCAGGCCATTGCGCGCGTTCCACAGGGTGTATAAAAAAACTGAACAGATATGAATTTGCTCTCAATTTCGCAAAGCAGCTATTAGTAGTATCCAGTTTTTTTATGTATATATATATATGTAGTATAATGAGAAAAATTTCCCGAACTCAAATTTTGTGAACCAGGGGGTGTGTCTTTTCAAACAAACTACAAATGGCTTGCGCACAAAATTTAAAAGCTTTAATCATATTTTGAGTTAATAGATGGAACATTTGTTGGGTTATTAGTTACTGTACAAAATTTCAGACAATTTGCTTTTGTCTAAGCACTCTAACTATTCACGCAAAATTACGTTTTTTCCTAAAAAATCAGCTATTTGCATGCTAATTAAGAGCGAGTCTCTACAAAAATCAAACATACCGCGGCAAGGCTCAAAATTTTTAATTCGCTCTACTTTCGACTTTAAGTTAACTATGACAAAGTATGAAATGTCATATGGTTAGTTTTTAAAAATACTCTTTTGTTTATGAAAAAAAGGCAAAAAAATATTTCAGTTGTCAGCTATTTGCATGCTAATTAAGAGCGAGTCTCTACAAAAATCAAACATACCGCGGCAAGGCTCAAAATTTTTAATTCGCTCTACTTTCGACTTTAAGTTAACTATGACAAAGTATGAAACGTCATATGGTTAGTTTTTAAAAATACTCTTTTGTTTATGAAAAAAAGGCAAAAAAATATTTCAGTTGTGAGGACCGATTTTCGCAATCGAAACATGGCCGAAATTGCGTATGTTTACTTAATCCTGGTATCCAAACCCTAAATCCAAATAGCCTTATTATACTTTCTGCTAAAGATACATCACTCCCTCGTTTATTAAAAGTGGTTTTATGATAATTGAACAACTGAACACATTTGTGCACAATAAAGAGCGACGGGTACTGATCTTTATTGTTTGTCATTGCGTGTAAAAAGTGACAGATTTCTCCATTTGCCATCCTTTCAAATCTTATGAGATTTTGCACAAGCACTATTGGAAAACTGCTCTTTTCAGAAATGTATAATTTATTTTGGGCAAATAAATTCACACGCTATGAGAAAGAGTTAACTTTGGTTCATTAAATATGCAAAAATCACTGTTTGGCAATTGACCATTTGCGTAACAGACTAAATTTTGATCTCAACAAGTCTAGACAAAAATTTCATCACAGCTTGAAAGAGCATCACAAAATTAGTAATATTCCAAAATTTCGTTGCGAAATGTTGTAAAATGCGGATAATATAGCCTTGCGAAATTTGCAATTTTCAGTCATTTTAGATTATAAACGGGAAATTGACAGCCTCAAAGCGTATCGGGCTGTCAATTTCCCGTTTGTAATCTAAAATGACTGAAAATTGCAAACTTCGCAGGGCTATATTATCCGCATTTTACAACATTTCGCAACGAAATTTTGGAATATTACTAATTTTGTGATGCTCTTTCAAGCTGTGATGAAATTTTTGTTTAGATCAAAATTTAGTCTATTACGAGAATGGTCCAATTGCATGACTAAAAACCCCATGAAATAAACTTGCTTAAAACATCACTGTTCTTTGCCTTTAGTTTAGAGAATTTGAAGAAAATATAAACATACATACCTTGAATGCAAAAATTTTCTTTGAGCTGTTCCACTTTTGGAGTTTATACCAGGAATTTAATATTGTCGACCATTCGGTTGTTTACATCTCCGCCTTATACATCGACTCAAAGTTCTTGGAATCCAATCTATCAGAAATCAGCTAACAATTCACACAACTTCCATTCGTGTTCCATTTACAATTATTAATATTCTTAGAAACAAAGAGTCAAAATTAATGTTGCAGAAATTCTATTTTATTTTTATACTGACATATCGAAAAAGCTAAATGTTTACATTATAGGTGGCGGGCTTCCTGTCAATTTGGCGGAAGTAATGCCACTGCGATGTATTACTGTAATGTTGTCATTTCTTTTTTAATATTTTTTTTTCTATTAAGTGGATTATTGCGAATTGAGTTTTTTTTTATTGCTGTAATTTACTTTTATTTACAATTATTAATATTCTCAGAAACAAACAGTCAAAGTTAATATTACAGAAATTCTATTTTATTTTTATACTGACATATTTGTCACCAAATGTTTACATTATAGGTGGCGGGCTTCCTGTCGATTTGGCGAAAGTAATGACACTGTGATGCATTACTTGTATTTTTAATATTGTTTTTATGTGGATTATTGTCGAAAAAATGCGATCCGCACGCCGCTATGCTATTATCATGATTAATTAATATCCGTCACGAGCACACCATAACAGTTAAACTTCCATGAAAAGTCAGCATATTGGTATTTGAACTGACGACTGATCAGAGTGGTTTCGAAGGAAATGGCACTCTCTAGACGATTAGCTGATTTCTGTTAGCTGGACTCCTTGAACTTTGAGTTTAATATGTAGTTAAGTTAGGGATAACTCCAAAAGTGGAACAGCTCAAAGGAACTTTTTGCATTGAAGGTATGTATATTTATGTTTTCTTCAAATTCTCTAAACTAAAGGTGAAGAACAATGTTTTAAGTGAGTTTATTGCAAGGGGTTTTTAGTCACGCATCGCCAAACAGTGATTTTGCATATTTAATGAACCAAAGTTAACTCTTTCTCAAAGCGTGTGAATTTATTTGCCCAAAATAAATAATACATTTCTGAAAACGGCAGTTTCGCAATAGTGCTTGTGCAAAATCCCATAAGATTTGAAAGGATGGCAAATGGAGAAATCTGCCACTTTTTACATGCAATGACAAACATTAAAAATCAGTACCCGTCGCTCTTTATTGTGCACAAATGTGTTCAGTTGTTCAATTATCATAAAACCACTATTAATAAACAAGGGAGTGATGTAGCTTTAACAAAAAGTATAATAAGGCTATTTGGATTTAGGTTTTGGATACCAGGATTAAGTAAACATATACGCAATTTCGGCCATTTTTCAATTGCAAAAATCGTTCCTCACAGCTGAAACATTTTTTTGCCTTTTTTCATAAACAAAAGAGTATTTTTAAAAACTAACCACATAATGTTTCTCACTTCACCATAGTCAACTTATATTCAAAAGTAAAGCGAATTTAAAATTTTGAGCCTTGCCACATATTTCTCATTTTGTTTGATTTTTGTAGACACTTGCTCTTAATGCCTTTGCCCCAGTGTGGAAAGTTTGTATCGCGCGGCGGATATCTCCAGCGCACAATTTTGATGCTTTCTATATATTTACTATTAAATTTTCGAAATCTCCGGCACGCAATTTCCAAACTTTCCAGTCTGGCCTTTGCCTAATTTGCATATGTCAGCAATATGCAAATTAGGCAAAGGGATTAATTAAGCATGCGAAAGGCTGATTGTGTGGAAAAACTGAATAGTTAAAAGGCTTAAACTAAAGCAAATTGCCTGAAATTTTGTACAGTAGTTAAAAATCTAACACATTTACCATCTATCAACTCAAATTATGATTAAAGCTTTTACATTGCGTGCGCAAGCCATTTTTATTTTGTTAGAAAAGACACCCCCTGGTTCACAAAATTTGAGTTCCAGAATTTTTTTTCATTATTCTACATTATAAGTACCCAAGGAAGCTATATACATAAAAAACTGGATACTAATAGCTGTTTTGTGAAATTGAGAGCAATTTCAAATCTGTTCAGTTTTTTTTATACACCCTGTATAGCGTTTTATGTCAATTGCTGATGTCATTAGAATTTTCTATTTTAGAAAAACAATGCGCTATATCTCTTTATTTTGTCTGATGACCTATGTTCAAATTTTGCATGCTGTATTGCACCGCTAAAAACTTTCATTATACAAAAAATTTTTAAATTCTGTAATGCCAAAAAATTTTACTGAAGAATATGACATTTTCGCATTTTCCAAAAAAATGGCATTACAGAATTTTTTTATATTTTGCTAATTTTTAGCTTTTCATCCAAGTAAAAGAATGGAAGAAAAAAAATTGGGGGTTACCATGCTTCTTTTCCAACTACACGAGACAATAGGCCATTTTGGAGTGAATTTGGTACACATATGTCGTCATAGCAACGAACTATCTGTTACTAAAACTGATATAATTTGAAAGTAGAGTTATCAAAATATATAAAAAACCCAACATCTGCTGAATAAATCCTAAAAATGCGTAGTTTGAACATGTCAAAGTGTTAAACACCTGAATTTTTGAAAACTCTATCGAGCCACCTTAAGACCGAATACAAGCGAAAAACACGGTAAATTTTTATTTACCCAACCTCAACATTGGTCAAAATAATGTTTACCCAAGACATGTGTTACTGTATACTTCATAATAATTAAACACAGAACATTATGCTGACAGAAATCAAGTTGCCTAAATTCTAAAGCTCACTCAAACTCCCTGAGTGTGTAAAAGCAATCGCGTTCCTGCTGATCAATGATAGAATCCTTCCTCGATCACTGATGGTCTATTTTGGTGTATTGTACACATTCTTCATATTTTCCAATGCATGATAATTTGGGTTTTATTTTATAGCTAATAGACAGCCATAATTTTTTTACCCAACCCATGAGCTAGTCAAAAACGTGATTACCCAACCCATATCTCTTTGGTACCCCCCCCCCCCAACCCTCCCTTACAGTATTCCTATTCCAATGTTGTGTATTTTATATATACCATTATTTGTATTGTGTTTGTTTGGAGTATTAATATTGTACATTTCGACATTGGAGTCAGTGTCAATAAAGTAATTTACTTTTGTATATGTAGAGTTTGGAGAGAAACGAGTGGCTGCAGGATTTTGGATTGGTGAGATGGAGGATGAGTTAAGAGAATTAGGAAAACTGGATTTTTTTGGTAAATTGAAAGAAGATGATGATTCTTATAAAGTATTGGAGGAGATTGACAAAATTAGAGCTAAGACAGTGTACCAACATACATCCGACGAGTGTTCGGATATTTGTAAGGAACGGGGTAAGATAACAAAATAGTTTGATATTCAAGAAGAAACGGGGAATCAAGGTGTTTGAAGATTGGTACTATTGTTCTCATTTCCTTGTTATGATTTTGGGTTGTGAAGCTAATTAATTCAGTTCATGAATGCTAGTTTTTTTTAAAAAAAGGCAAGAATAATGTGCTGCAAAGTCAATAAATTATTGAACTTGGCAGCGGGTTCTGCTCATAACAAAGGTGGACCCACAGATGTAAACATTGCCCAAATTTTACATCTTTCGAACTTTTTTTGAATTGAAACGTAGAGTTTAATATTAATTTTAGCGAACCAGAAAAGTGTTAGATATATTCAGTTAGTATGTCTTATTTTACAAATATAGCAGTTCAAAATGTAAACAAAGGATTTGTTTACACGGACTTGACATGGTCTTTAATAATTTGTTGTAAATTTAACATACTAATTTTAAGTAATTTTTTTAAAGGTTGTGGAAGGCTTTGGGTGGCTGATGGGATATGGAAACTAATGTTTGCACATTGTATGATGCATAGAAAGGTACTGCATGAGTGCATGTGTAATAATAGTAAATAAATACAAGATATTTATATTTTTTAATATTTCTTCTACTCATTAGAATCTTGTAAAAGGTTTTCCCTTAATAAATTATCCCCACAACTTGGAAAAGCTTTCTGCAAGCTGCATGTGGAATATTTAGAAAGAATGTATCCTGAAGTGCCCACCGACATCAGGGGATTTTTAAAACATTGTGGTGTTATGTCGAGCAATACTAGCAGTATAGGTACAATAATTAAATAATAATTTTTTTTACCATGTTGTATTTAATTTCTGTGATTGCACAATTATAGGGAAGTTAAAGACCATGTCAACTCAAGTCTTTGATTACATTTTTAATACACTTATACATGCACCCCATTATATTCAACATAGGTGAAGAATCCCAGAGTGATGAACTATGTATGTTGCCAGATAACGATGTGTCCAAAGTCGATGAAATTTTAAAGACACTGGATGATGATGTAGTTTCCCAAATTGGAAGTAGTGCTGTACAGTCACAAGGTAAATTTGTGTGCTAAGGAGGGAGGCAATAATTTAACCCAAATAATTTCATGAAGAAATTATGTATCTCTATTTTGCATCTGCCATAATTACGTATCTGCAAAAGTTTTTTATGTAGCAATTTTTTGGTAAGTAATAATTGAAAGTATAAAAGTGAACTAAATAAATGTGTAGGTTAGGCCTAATGTTAATATGTTAACTCCAACAGGCAACACTGACTTTATTGAAAAGGAACAGGAGGCAGTTACAACAATATTGGATGATTGCATTGAACTGGAACCAACCCTGTGCAGTAAGGAAACTGGAGGCAAACAAAGACTTCAGAAGTGGTCCAGGGGACATTTGTTTGTTGTTCAAGGAGGAGGAGGGATAATTGATAAGTGGAGTCCTCTTTTTAAGTAAGTATATTGACTGAGGTAGAAAAATGTAATATTTAACAATTATTGCTGCTGAGCCTCAGCTTGGCAGCACACTATTCTTGACGTTATATGATGTTCTTGCTTTTTCGTGTCCAGCCCCCGCGGCCGAGTTATGTATAGTCGAATAGCGATTTTCACTCGGTGGAGATTTCGGCATTCCAGGGGGCTCATTAAGTATTCAAGTTGGTTTGTAAAATGAGGGGGTTGTTCAACAAAATTTTCTTCAATGATGCGAGCAGGCTACTCAAATATGTGTCTTTTAAGTGTTTCACCCGAAATTTTCAGTACATAAAGTAATAATATCTGTAAGTTTAGTTCATATACTCAGTGTTTATTTATCGATGTGATGAACTGGTTTAATACAGTTGCAATATCGAGGGTAACAGCCTGGATTCATGCTACCAGCTACCTACTTTATGGCTACCTACTACAAATCGCTGGCTACCATGTATATGAAAGAGTTTAAGAATTCATAAACTATTGTTCGTTCAAAGTCGAGTAATGTATTGTCATAATTTTATTTTGACATTAGTCAAATGTCCACAATGACACAATATGTCTTACAGTATTAAAATTCGCGCAGTACTAGAATTCGCGCAGCGCTGGTTGAGCAAATTTTAGCACTGCGCGAAATATAATCCGCACGAAAAACGTTGTGGTAGTAAAGATAAAGCGTGCGTTTAAAATAACAAGAACTAAAACACTTATTGCATGGTTCTCATTTGCCTAATAATATTACAATAATAGTACGATGCGAATTTTAACAAGTAAGGTATGGTATCATATTTCATTATATATAAACGAACAATGTAAAGTAGCCATACATTTCGCCGAACATAACTTCGGCCCCTTTGGACATATCTTTTTCGTAATAGTCTCATTCGGACCAGAATCCAAAACACTATTCACAGTGTTATTTTCAAGCTTGTGTCTTCAGATTTTCATCTTTTATTTCGGTATTTACAGAATATTTATATTTTTAGCGCGGCCCGTGAAACGTACATCAAAACAGCTGTTTACATCCTAGGGGTTTGGAAAAACCGGAAATCGAATCTACAGGTCAAAGTACTCCCAGTGGCAAGGTTTGCACGGGCATCGGGCTATATATGGCCAAGCATACACGTGGCATGCGCGTGCGAGTAAAAACCCGATATTTTGAAAAATTCAAAATAAATATTTCTACTCGCTGTATTCAAACAAAACTTCCTACACGAAAGCGCTTTAATACAAGGAGTATTTTACTCACATTGACTCCAGCGACGTGCTGTGGTCTTGAAAAGGACGATGAATGAGCAACGTCTGATGAGGCCCAGGCCCAGTGATGGATGGATCAAGATTGGGGCGGGGGTTATTACTGATCAAACATGAAACATTTCAGTAATGTTTTCGTAAATTTAGATTTTTAAAATATAAATTGTAATATCTTAATCTTGATTTTCAGAATTAAAATCTATATTTTTTATCTTTTGCAATGTTTTTAATTTAGGGCCCACAACGTCCCTGATTGACTCTGAGCAAATTCTGAAGAGTCTAGAAGATATTCAAGTTTATTTCTTGTAAATACATGATTGTTTTGGTTTGTGTAATGTTTTGAAGGCATCTGACCCCCCGTACGTTGAAAAGGCTAATTTGTCAGAATCACAATGTTTAAAGGCGGGGGGGGGGGAATACTTGCTGAGATAACTACAATTAGAAACAACAAAAATCGTAAAAATTTAAATTGGGGTGACGAGAAATTAAGCCATTTACTGGCACTGATAGCACGGCCGTAGCAACCGGGGTGTGGGGTCTTCAGCCCCGCCCCCCAAAAAAATAATTTGTAAACTAGTGATAATCTGTGAAGTTTGAGAGGGAAATAATTACCTAATAATCGCCCCTGACTAATCAGCTCCCCCAATACAAAATTGCTTCCTACAGGTAGTGGATAGGCAGTAACTACTAAAGTATGGCGCATTGCCAGCCAATGGCGGTTGATAAGAGACATTAGCAGATACTGACAGTACTCTACAACTGACAAGTAAAATCATCTGGCATTACAAAGTGTAAATTTGTCTGGCATTAGACAGAGTTAATACTAAAGTGGGGGTGCATTGTCAGCTAATGGGTATGCCTTTATCCACTTTTGACCCAATGACAACTTTTTCATGTTGGTTATTTACTCATGTTCCATGCACGCAATTTAAGAATAAGTTCATTGGGTCAAAAGTAAACTCCCCTTTAGAGTTGTTTTGCATTCAGTTCATGTGGTGAAAAAGGCAGCACTTTCCTTGCGATAGTAACTCCTAGTTCATATACCTTACGACTGGTCATTGTACAATAACACAGTCGTATTGCGTGTTTGAAATAGTAAAATACTAAAGCCACATTAAGAATTTAACAGATTTTAGGGAATTTAACAAATGGCCGCAAATTGACATACTAATTTATCAAGATCATATTTTATATACATAAAAGGTACATATTCCATAGAACATAATGTGTAAGGGAACACAAACGCTTTGTTCTTGAACTGGACATAAACATTACCAGTGTGACATTCAAAGCAATGTAGTCATATTGCATTCATGATTCATAATGTTTTAGATCAGAAAGCCCATCACAGGTGTTTATTATAATTTTGTCTTGGCTCTGTGCTGTGTTGAAGACAATCAACCCGGTTAATTGGTGCAAAGTGTTTCTTGCATATGACAACATGTGTCGCCTAGAT
This sequence comes from Paramuricea clavata, assembly GCA_902702795.2. Taxonomy (NCBI): domain Eukaryota; kingdom Metazoa; phylum Cnidaria; class Anthozoa; order Malacalcyonacea; family Plexauridae; genus Paramuricea; species Paramuricea clavata. Next base: position 14,185 of record CACRXK020004438.1, on the reverse strand, counting down.
GGCCTGAGGGCAGCCAGGAAAGTCTTACCTTGGCCAGAACCATGGGACAAAGCATGGATATCAATACGAAAAATTATCGACAGCCTGCACATAAGGAATCACAAAGATAAAACTTGCCAGGAAAAATATGATCTGCAGCCTGTGAAAGAAGAAATCCCAAACGGAAACACGATGGCAGCTGAGCAGACCTTTGTTTGGTTATCCAGATACAAGAAAATATTGTGTGCTACACCTAAAGTGCATCACTTGTTTGACTTACATAGAATAGTAAAACACAGAAACAGATATACTGTTAAGTGCTATAAGAACGGAAAGAAGCCTCTTTTACCAAAGGCCCGTAAGATACAAAGTTGAATTACTATAAACACTTGATTTTTTTACTACTACACAAATAATGTGTTTATATTCTGTTTGGACACTTACGCGTAAGTTCAGTTAACTCTATAAATAGGGAGTTTAAGCTTCTTCGTGTTCAAATGGCAAATGCCAGGGAAGAAAAAGCTACAAGGTAGTAAATGGGAAATCAACTTTCTCTTTTAAGACTGTAATGTTCAATGATTCTTTTGAGATAAGAATGAGAACATGAAGCGAAGAAATTAAGCAAAAATTCTGCCAACAAAATTCGATTATGCCGTTTGCCATTCCTGTAAACGTGAAGCTTATAGGCTATGTTTCCACTATACCGGATAGCTTTCCGTAGCGCCGCGAAAAAGCACCTATCCAATACGGAATGTACAACTTTAATGAGAAGATGAGCAGCGAAACATCTTTTCATTGGAATAATTCCTCCAAAAATAGTGTTCTTAAAAGGTACGGATAGGTGTTTTTCACGTCTCTACGGAAAACTATCTGCCACAAGTGTAAACGTAGCCTTAAACTCCCTATAATAAGACCCCGTTCACACGAGACCATGTGAATTCGTCCGATTTCTCCTTGCGTTCTCACGGGACCATATTGCCATTGAGATCGGACCAGTGAATGCACGATCGAGACGCACGTCATCGCAAGTTTTAGCTTCTTACCAATCACTTTCCACACAACACTGTGTGTATTTCACTCTCTTATTTTCTTTATCATATTTTTCACTCCCTCTTTTCCATAGTTTATAGTTAAAAGTTTCGATGACTTGTGTCCCTTTTGAGTTTTGATCATGCAGTCTTATCCTTATCAATGATACCACTATAACCTTACCACAATGCAAATTAGTGCTAAGAATATATTTAATAAGGGACACTAGTATTGTAGATGTATAATCAACAATTTAACAATCCAAATTTGAAAGCATGGTACATTCATATTGATTTATTACTTTTTTAAAAAACAAAACTGTTATTATGGAACGTTCCCACACCACTGATGTTTAAAACGTGTTGATTGTTCATTCGTGGAGTAAGGTATTGATTTCAGTAAAGTATAAAACAATTGCAAACTTTCTTTATTGTGGTAATGCAATACGAAACGATTTTGATGTACAGTTGCGGCTCATGCACATGTTTCACTTCAGCCAAAAATCACCTTTCAATATAATTGCATCACATATACGCGTTGGCACAAAGCCGAAAGAGCATTCTGAACCAATTGCCTTAGCCGGCTTTCTCAATAGGGGATCAAGACTATAGGCCTATATTTCATTCTCGATCTTTCTTGCAACTAGGACAGTACCTTTAGGAAATGTATATTAACTCGTTAATGAATGGTAAATTATAAATTTTATAAGAATTTTTCTGAAAGCCTTTAATCCGGGTGCTTCCATTAATTTATTTTATTGTATGATCAACCAGATTAACATTTTACTTGTTTTCTTGACATTTCGGCTACTTAAGTGGCCGAAACGTCAGAAACAATTAATCATACAATAAATTAAATTAAGAATTTTTCTATTGTGGCAAAATAATAACTATTACCCTTTTATATAATATATAGTTATAGACAAAGTGGGAATAAAATAACTTACCATGGGTCGTTTTCAGGCAGTTTAGAATAACCCAGGCACGTCATATGGTAATAGTTACTGCCAGGGCACTAAATGCAAAACACATAATTATGAATGTGTTAGTTGACTTACTGGCTAACATGTTGAAAATTAATGACATGTTAGCTTTGCAGTGACTAGAGAGTATATATTAAATATGTAGCTACTTGCCTTTTTCTTTTTTCGACAATTTTCGCATAAAATCATATTATCTTCTTCATGTGATCGCTCCTACCGAATAAAATAGGCAAAACCAAACGTTATTACAGGCATTATAATAATATTGTTTGATTAATCACGTATGCGACCGAAGAGGGCAACTTGTGATGTGTGGTAGCTGCACACCTCCACAACTCTCAATAGTAAGCACCAGGACTCCACAACCTATAGACGTTAACATCACAGCTCCACAATCCAAAGTTGTAGACGCAACAGCTCCACAACAATCCAGAGTAGTGAATACCACATCTTCACAACCCAGATATGTTAGCAGCACACCTCCACAACCCTCAATAGTAAGCACCAGGACTCCACAACCTATAGACGTTAACATCACAGCTCCACAATCCAAAGTTGTAGATGCAACAGCTCCACAACAATCCAGAGTAGTGAATACCACATCTTCAGAACCAAGATATGTTAGCTACACACCTCCACACACAACCCTCAATAGTAAGCACCATGACCCAACAACCTATATAGGTTAACATCACAGCTCCACAATCCAAAGTTGTAAACCCAACAGCTCCACAACAATCCAAAGTAGTGAATACCACATCTTCACAACCCAGATATGTTAGCAGCACACCTCCACACACAACCCTCAATAGTAAGCACCATGTCTCCACAACCAAGAGATGTTAACATCACAGCTCCACAATCGACAGTTGTAGACCCAACAGCTCCACAACAATCCAGAGTAGTGAATACCACATCTTCACAACCCAGATATGTTAGCAGCACACCTCCACAACCCTCAATAGTAAGCACCAGGACTCCACAAGCTATAGACGTTAACATCGCAGCTCCACAATCCAAAGTTGTAGACGCAACAGCTGCACAACAAACCAGAGTAGTGAATACCACATCTTCACAATCCAGATATGTTAGCAGCACACCTCCACAACCCTCAATAGTAAGCACCAGGACTCCACAACGTATAGACGTTAACATCGCAGCTCCACAATCCAAAGTTGTAGACGCAACAGCTCCACAACAATCCAGAGTAGTGAATACCACATCTTCACAATCCAGATATGTTAGCAACACACCTCCACAACCCTCAATAGTAAGCACCAGCACTCCACAACCTATAGATGTTAACATCACAGCTCCACAATCCAAAGTTGTAGATCCAACAGCTCCACAACAATCCAGAGTAGTGAATACCACATCTTCAGAACCAAGATATGTTAGCTACACACCTCCACACACAACCCTCAATAGTAAGAACCATGTCTCCACAACCAAGAGATGTTAACATCACAGCTCCACAATCCACAGTTGTAGACCCAACAGCTCCACAACAATCCAGAGTAGTGAATACCACATCTTCACAATCCAGATATGTTAGCAGCACACCTCCACCACCCTCAATAGTAAGCACCATGACTGCACAACCTATATAGGTTAACATCACAGCTGCCCAATCCAAAGTTGTAAACCCAACAGCTCCACAACAATCCACAGTAGTGAATACCACATCTTCACAACCCAGATATGTTAGCAGCACACCTCCACACACAACCCTCAATAGTAAGCACCATGACTCCACAACCAAGAGATGTCAACATCACAGTTCCACAATCCAAAGTTGTAGATGCAACAGCTCCACAACAATCCAGAGTAGTGAATACCACATCTTCACAATCCAGATATGGTAGCAGCACACCTCCACAACCCTGAATAGTAAGCACCAGGACTCCACAACCTATAGACGTTAACATCACAGCTCCACAATCCAAAGTTGTAGACGCAACAGCTACACAACAATCGAGAGTAGTGAATACCACATCTTCACAACCCAGATATCTTAGCAGCACACCTCCACACACAACCCTCAATAGTAAGCACCAGGACTCCACAACCTATAGACGTTAACATCACAGCTCCACAATCCAAAGTTGTAGACGCAACAGCTCCACAACAATCCAGAATAGTGAATACCACATCTTCACAATCCAGATATGTTAGCGGCACACCTCCACAACCCTCAATAGTAAGCACCAGGACTGCACAACCTATAGACGTTAACATCACAGCTCCACAATCCAAAGTTGTAGACGCAACAGCTCCACAACAATCCAGAGTAGTGAATACCACATCTTCACAACCCAGATATGTTAGCAGCACACCTCCACACACAACCCTCAATAGTAAGCACCATGACGCCACAACCAAGAGATGTTAACATCACAGCTCCACAATCCACAGTTGTTGACCGAACAGCTCCACAACAATCCAGAGTAGTGAATACTACATCTTCACAACCCAGATATGTTAGCAGCATACCTGACAACCCTCAATAGTAAGCACCAGGACTCCACAACCTATAGACGTTAACATCACAGCTCCACAATCCACAGTTGTAGACTGAACAGCTCCACAACAATCCACAATAGTGAATACCACATCTTCACAACCCAGATATGTTAGCATCACACCTCCACAACCCTCAATAGTAAGCACCAGGACTCCACAACCTATAGACGTTAACATCACAGCTCCACAATCCAAATTTGTAGACGCAACAGCTCCACAAGAATCCAGAGTAGTGAATACCACATCTTCACAACCCAGATATGTTAGCAGCACACCTCCACAACCCTCAATAGTAAGCACCATGACTGCACAACCTATATAGGTTAACATCACAGCTGCACAATCCAAAGTTGTAAACCCAACAGCTCCACAACAATCCAGAGTAGTGAATACCACATCTTCACAATCCAGATATGTTAGCAGCACACCTCCACAACCCTCAATAGTAAGCACCAGGACTCCACAACCTATAGACGTTAACATCGCAGCTCCACAATCCAAAGTTGTAGACGCAACAGCTCCACAACAATCCAGAGTAGTGAATACCACATCTTCACAACCCAGATATGTTAGCAGCACACCTCCACAACCCTCAATAGTAAGCACCATGACTCCACAACCTATAGACGTTAACACCACACCTCCACAATCCACAGTTGTAAACCCAACAGCTGCACAACAATCCAGAGTAGTGAATACCACATCTTCACAATCCAGATATGTTAGCAGCACACCTCCACAACCCTCAATAGTAAGCACCAGGACTCCACAACCTATAGATGTTAACATCACAGCTCCACAATCCAAAGTTGTAGATGCAACAGCTCCACAACAATCCAGAGTAGTGAATACCACATCTTCAGAACCAAGATATGTTAGCTACACACCTCCACACACAACCCTCAATAGTAAGCACCATGACCCAACAACCTATATAGGTTAACATCACAGCTCCACAATCCAAAGTTGTAAACCCAACAGCTCCACAACAATCCAGAGTAGTGAATACCACATCTTCACAACCCAGATATGTTAGCAGCACACCTCCACACACAACCCTCAATAGTAAGCACCATGTCTCCACAACCAAGAGATGTTAACATCACAGCTCCACAATCCACAGTTGTAGACCCAACAGCTCCACAACAATCCAGAGTAGTGAATACCACATCTTCACAATCCAGATATGTTAGCAGCACACCTCCACAACCCTCAATAGTAAGCACCAGGACTCCACAACCTATAGACGTTGACATCCTGGCTCCACAATCCAAAGTTGTAGACGCAACAGCTCCACAACAATCCAGAGTAGTGAATACCACATCTTCACAACCCAGATATGTTAGCAGCACACCTCCACAACCCTCAATAGTAAGCACCATGACTCCACAACCTATAGACGTTAACATCACAGCTCCACAATCCACAGTTGTAAACCCAACAGCTGCACAACAATCCAGAGTAGTGAATACCACATCTTCACAACACAGATATGTTAGTTACACACCTCCACACACAACCCTCAATAGTAAGCACCATGTCTCCACAACCAAGAGATGTTAACATCACAGCTCCACAATCGACAGTTGTAGACCCAACAGCTCCACAACAATCCAGAGTAGTGAATACCACATCTTCACAACCCAGATATGTTAGCAGCACACCTCCACAACCCTCAATAGTAAGCACCAGGACTCCACAACCTATAGATGTTAACATCACAGCTCCACAATCCAAAGTTGTAGATGCAACAGCTCCACAACAATCCAGAGTAGTGAATACCACATCTTCACAATCCAGATATGTTAGCAGCACACCTCCACAACCCTGAATAGTAAGGACCATGACTGCACAACCTATATAGGTTATCATTACAGCTCCACAATCCAAAGTTGTAAACCCAACAGCTCCACAACAATCCAGAGTACTGAATACCACATCTTCACAACTCAGATATGTTAGCAGCACACCTCCACACACAATGCTCAATAGTAAGCACCATGACTCCACAACCAAGATATGTTAACATCACAGCTCCCAATCCACAGTTGTAGACCCAACAGCTCCACAACAATCCAGAGTAGTGAATACCACATCTTCACAACCCAGATATGTTAGCACCACACCTCCACAACCCTCAATAGTAAGCACCAGGATTCCACAACCTATAGACGTTAACATGACAGCTCCACAATCCACAGTTGTAGAATGAACAGCTCCACAACAATCCAGAGTAGTGAATACCACATCTTCACAACCCAGATATGTTAGCAGCACACCTCCACACACAACCCTCAATAGTAAGCACCATGTCTCCACAACCAAGAGATGTTAACATCACAGCTCCACAATCCACAGTTGTAGACCCAACAGCTCCACAACAATCCAGAGTAGTGAATACCACATCTTCACAACCCAGATATGTTAGCAGCACACCTCCACAACCCTCAATAGTAAGCACCATGACTCCACAACCTATAGACGTTAACATCACAGCTCCACAATGCACAGTTGTAAACCCAACAGCTGCACAACAATCCAGAGTAGTGAATACCACATCTTCACAACACAGATATGTTAGTTACACACCTCCACACACAACCCTCAATAGTAAGCACCATGTCTCCACAACCAAGAGATGTTAACATCACAGCTCCACAATCGACAGTTGTAGACCCAACAGCTCCACAACAATCCAGAGTAGTGAATACCACATCTTCACAACCCAGATATGTTAGCAGCACACCTCCACAACCCTCAATAGTAAGAACCAGGACTCCACAAGCTATAGACGTTAACATCGCAGCTCCACAATCCAAAGTTGTAGACGCAACAGCTGCACAACAATCCAGAGTAGTGAATACCACATCTTCACAATCCAGATATGTTAGCAGCACACCTCCACAACCCTCAATAGTAAGCACCAGGACTCCACAACGTATAGACGTTAACATCACAGCTCCACAATCCAAAGTTGTAGACGCAACAGCTCCACAACAATCCAGAGTAGTGAATACCACATCTTCACAATCCAGATATGTTAGCAGCACACCTCCACAACCCTCAATAGTAAGCACCAGGACTCCACAACCTATAGACGTTGACATCCTGGCTCCACAATCCAAAGTTGTAGACGCAACAGCTCCACAACAATCCAGAGTAGTGAATACCACATCTTCACAACCCAGATATGTTAGCAGCACACCTCCACAACCCTCAATAGTAACCACCATGACTCCACAACCTATAGACGTTAACACCACACCTCCACAATCCACAGTTGTAAACCCAACAGCTGCACAACAATCCAGAGTAGTGAATACCACATCTTCACAACACATATATGTTAGTTACACACCTCCACACACAACCCTCAATAGTAAGCACCATGTCTCCACAACCAAGAGATGTTAACATCACAGCTCCACAATCGACAGTTGTAGACCCAACAGCTCCACAACAATCCAGAGTAGTGAATACCACATCTTCACAACCCAGATATGTTAGCAGCACACCTCCACAAACCCTCAATAGTAAGCACCATGACTCCACAACCTATATAGGTTAACATCGTAGCTCCACAATCCAAAGTTGTAAACCCAACAGCTCCACAACAATCCAGAGTAGTGAATACCACATCTTCACAACCCAGATATGTTAGCAGCACACCTCCCCAACCCTCAATAGTAAGCACCATGACTCCACAACCTATATAGGTTAACATCACAGCTCCACAATCCAAAGTTGTAGGCGCAACAGCTCGACAACAATCCAGAGTAATGAATATCACCTCTTCACAACCCAGATATGTTAGCTACACACCTCCGCACACAACCCTCAATAGTAAGCACCATGACTGCACAACCTATATAGGTTAACATCGTAGCTCCACAATCCAAAGTTGTAAACCCAACAGCTCCACAACAATCCAGAGTAGTGAATACCACATCTTCACAATCCAGATATGTTAGCACCACACCTCCACAACCCTCAATAGTAAGCACCAGGACTCCACAACCTATAGACGTTAATATCACAGCTCCACAATCCACAGTTGTAGACTGAACAGCTCCACAGCAATCCAGAGTAGTGAATACCACATCTTCACAACCCAGATATGTTAGCAGCACACCTACACAACCCTCAATAGTAAGCACCAGGACTCCACAACCTATAGACGTTAACATCACAGCTCCACAATCCAAAGTTGTAGACGCAACAGCTCCACAACAATCCAGAGTAGTGAATACCACATCTTCACAACCCGGATATGTTAGCTACACACCTCCGCACACAAGCCTCAATAGTAAGCACCATGACTCCACAACCTATATAGGTTAACATCACAGCTCCACAATCCAAAGTTGTAAACCCAACAGCTCCACAACAATCCAGAGTAGTGAATACCACATCTTCACAACCCAGATATGTTAGCGGCACACCTCCACACACAACCCTCAATAGTAAGCACCATGACTCCACAACCAAGAGATGTTAACATCACAGCTCCACAAGCCACAGTTGTAGACGCAACAGCTCTGCAACAATCCAGAGTAGTGAATACCACATCTTCACAACCCAGATATGTTAGCAGCACACCTCCACAACCCTCAATAGTAAGCACCAGGACTCCACAACCTATAGACGTTAACATCACAGCTCCACAATCCAAAGTTGTAGGCGCAACAGCTCGACAACAATCCAGAGTAGTGAATATCACCTCTTCACAACCCAGATATGTTAGCTACACACCTCCGCACACAACCCTCAATAGTAAGCACCATGACTGCACAACCTATATAGGTTAACATCGTAGCTCCACAATCCAAAGTTGTAAACCCAACAGCTCCACAACAATCCAGAGTAGTGAATACCACATCTTCACAATCCAGATATGTTAGCACCACACCTCCACAACCCTCAATAGTAAGCACCAGGACTCCACAACCTATAGATGTTAACATCACAGCTCCACAATCCACAGTTGTAGACCCAACAGCTCCGCAACAATCCAGAGTAGTGAATACCACATCTTCACAACCTAGATATGTTAGCAGCACACCTCCACAACCCTCAATAGTAAGCACCATGACTCCACAACCAAGAAATGTTAACATAACAGTTCCACAATCCACAGTTGTAGACCCAACAACTCCACAACAATCCAGAGTAGTGAATACCACATCTTCACCACCCAGATATGTTAGCAGCACACCTCGACAACCCTCAATAGTAAGCACCAGGACTCGACAACCTATAGACTTTAACATCACAGCTCCAGGATCCAAAGTTGTAAACCCAACAGCTCCACAACAATCCAGAGTAGTGAATACCACATCTTCAGAAACCAGATATATTAGCGGCACACCTCCACAACCCTCCATAGTCAGCGTCAGAAATCCACAACCCACAGGAGTAAGCACTGGAGCTATGCAACCCTGGACTCTAGCTAATGAAATATTACCAAAAGGTTTTACTTTTTTTCATCACTTGTTAAGACTTATTCTCAGCTGGTTTATATTATTACTTCCTATCAGATCATAGACACAACTCAATATGGTGCCTTATAAATCTTGTAATCAGCTATGATTTAGAGTGATTAGTTTCGACAACCTAATAAATAAACATATTTATGGCCTTATCCAAAATTTAAATATTGGGTTCCAATGGTGGTTTACTAATATGGTGTATTTCTCTTTGGAGAGTTACAGTAGAAGTGTGTGCCATAAAGAATTCTGACTTGATATCGACTATATGTGGTCAAGGAAGCCGGAGAAAAAGAAATGTTGACAACATGTTGGAAAATAATAACATGAAAAGATAAAAAAGTCAGGTATATTAATAATACCTATTTCTCAATATTAGTTATACTTATTGTATTCTCAACACTTGGAATTGGGCTCGTCATGCATACTTAAAATCGAAATGAATAATTAATAAAATTTAAAAAGGTGTTTAGATCACAGTTTAGCCTTGTAAATCACATTAAAAACCTCATTAATAATTCATGAGCAAAACACAAAAGAAATCACCATGTCGGTGTCTGTATATATGATAAACTTTAGCTTTGATTTTCTTGGCTTAGACAACGTTTATTTTTAAAATTACTTTGCCAATGAGTTCATAAGATGGGTCGTTTTTTAAGCCATTTACAACATGAGCGGCTGTGTTGTATCGGATATACAAACTCTCGCCTTCGGTTCGAGTTTGTACAACACGGCCGCTCATGTTGTAAATAGTACATAAATATCAGTAAAACGATGGATATTAATCAAGAAAATCTATATCAAAACTTCAGAGCAGAACGTACAATCTGTATCAACTAGCTGTTCAAGCAATGAGATATGCTCATTGAGTCATAAAATGGCCCCCCTCATAAAATTAGAAACTTTTCTGACCCCCCCCCCTTGTGGATTGAAATTTTTTTACGAACTTGTCTGGGGGGGCATCTACAAAAAGTGTCTGGGGGGCATCTACAAATAGGGACCATACTATATTGAGTGTGGAGAGATGACAGATGGTTGTTGGTGACAAAAAGTTTGTTGTGGTATCATATGTACTAGTAGGGGGGTCTGGGTGTATTCTTCCCCCAGAAAATTTTTCCACCCCTAGGACTGAAATGCGAGCATTTTCTGAAACACAGTTTTTGGATATACAGCGTTACATTGTTCTTTGATAGACCGAATCTGATCAGTTAAGTATTTCTTGCATGGATGTTTATGTAAATACCACAACTGGGTCACTCAGGGGGTAGGAAGCTTGTTAAACTTAGTGGGCCCGACTCCCACAAGGCATTACCATGGTTGGTGCTGAGCATGGAAATTTTGAAAATATTGAGTCTCTAGATCATTGGAAATGGCATTTTCAGAGTCTTCTTTACCTATTTGGCATTATGATTTGTGAGTTTATGCTGTTTGTGATATAAATAGACATGGTATTTAAGTTCAAAAACTTTTTTGCCCCCCCCCCCCCTCCCCTTTCTCTGGGTTAAGACTTTTTTTTGACCCAGGCTTGCCTGATTTTTGGTACCCTTGCTGAAAATGCAAGGATTTTTCGGTTTTTTTTGGTTGTTGCAAGTATGACTTTCCATTGCGGCATTGTGGGTTCAGGATTGCACAATTTAGCTAAAACATGCTCATGACTATTATTAAGACCAATTCTATACAATGCAATCTCGCAAGCCAGGGTGCGAGGTTGTACACAATGTTAATTGGAACGACTTTCGTGTTTAACTAAGTTACAAATCTTACACGCTGTAATTGTGGGATGCGGCGTGGGCTGTAATCTGTATCGTGATATTTAGTGATATTCAACTTCCTATCTGGTATTATCGCCTGATCATTCTCTACTACATATGCATATTATATATCAAGTATAGAACTATCAACTTCTTTGTTTTGTCTGAGATACCCAATATGCCTAACATCGCAGCAATGGGAACAGTACTAAATTTTGTAGTTATGCTAACAATTCTCAGTCTGTGTCTAAAACTAAAGCCGTCTCCGACTCATTGTCAACCTGATACTAGTCTGCCTCTAGGTAATATAGCAATTAGCTCCGAGCTAGCACGACTGCCTGATAAACTATGTTTTGTCTGGATTTCTACCCGAGATACAAAGTTGAGAAGTTTTAACCTACCAAAATACTATCGCTATGGTATGGACTTACGAATCGCCAACGTCTCAAATCATGTGCTTATCTCGATCTTGTTAGCTGGCGACATTGCTACTAACCCCGGTCCCGCTCACGTTAATAACAACTCACCTACCCACCCCGGAGGTTTAAATGTCCTCTATATGAACGCACGAAGTATCAAAGCTTTCGTTCCCCTTGTAGAAAACCCTTCCAGCAAAGTTTGTAAAATAACATTGATACAGCAGCTGGTCTACAGTAATTGTTATGACGTTGTCTGTATATGTGAAACCTGGTTGAACGATTCAGTTATGTCATCAGAAATCCTAACTGGCTATAACATTTATCGCAAAGACAGGGTTGGAAGGACTGGCGGAGGCGTTTTAATTGCTGTGAAGTCTGACATTAGGTCCACTCATCGACAAGACCTTGAGAGAGACAATGTTGAACTTGCTGTTGTTGAACTGATTAAGGATAACAGTAAGTCAGTTATTCTCTATACTGTTTACCATCCCGAACCTGGACCAGAAGACTTGCACAAGCTTAATTTGTCTCTACAAGGAACTCCTGAATCAGCGTGTTTCGTAGTTGTTGGTGACTTTAACCTTCCCTCTCTAACTTGGTCACCTGATGAATCCGCCCCTACTAACATCGGCGGGTCTCAGGAGGACAGTGAATTCTGCGTCCTAACAAAAGATAACTTCCTCACTCAATTCATTAAAGGCCCTACTCATATAGCAGGAAACAAACTCGACTTGCTTCTCTCCAACTGTCCGGAAGTTATCGACCACGTCTCCACTTCTACTCCAGTGGAAAGTAATTTCCCCTCTGATCACTACCTAGTAGATTTCTTTATACGGCTGAAGTTCAAGCGAGCAAAGCGTGTGCAACGTAAAGCGTACAACTACAAGAGAGCAGATTTCGAGGCCCTTCGTAACCGTCTGCAGCTTAACGCATTAGACATGTCCGCCTCTGATGATGTTGATCTCTACTGGTTTCGGTGGAAAGCATTATTTTTAGCTGCAGTAGAAAAATGTGTGCCTGTTAAAGTTATAAAAGACACAAACTCTCCTCCATGGATTGATGGAGAAATCAGGCACCTCCTGCGCAAGAAATATCGAGCTCTCAAAAAATACCGCGAAAATAGAACTGAACAACGCAAACGTAAACTTAGATCTCTAAGTAATGACATCAAAATCCTTGTCAGACATAAACATCGTGATTACCTCAACAAAATCGTGGGTTCTTTCTGTGAAAATCCAAAACTGTTCTGGAGCTATCATAAAGCGGTATTACATCATCGCTCAGGAGTCGACTCTGTCATTACGCATAATGGTCAAACAGTCAAGACGTCCGGAGAAAAAGCTGAGCTCTTTAACACGTACTTTTGCTCTGTGTTTACTTCTCCCAACACCGTGCCCAGTACGATGCCCTCTAACCCCAATCGATCAGATGTTGAAATCTCCGATGTGCAGCTGTCTGTGGAAGAAGTGGAACTTTGCTTGGCTGGCTTAGATTCATCTAAAGCCTCCGGTCCAGATGGGATTCCTGCACACATTCTAAAACAATGTAGCAAGGAAATCGCACCAAGTTTATGTGCTTTGTTCAACCACTCTCTGCGCACTGGGCGTTTTCCAGCTGAATGGAAGAATGCAGACGTAACACCTGTGCACAAGAAAGATCTGAAGGAACCTGCTGGAAACTACAGACCCATCTCTTTATTGTCAATAGTTAGTAAAGTGATGGAACGCTGCGTCTGCAACAGGTTCTATGCCCACGTGTCACGTCTAATCACAGAACTTCAGCACGGTTTCATGCGTAATCGTTCTTGTGTGACACAACTCCTTCCTGTTCTCCACTCTATTAGTAAATCACTCGACCGGAACACTCAAACTGATATGCTTTATTTTGATCCCGCTAAGGCGTTTGATTCTGTAGACCACGCCATTCTTATCCAGAAACTTAAATGGTATGGCGTAACGGGTCAACTCCTTAACTGGTTTAAGGACTATCTCAACCATAGATATCAGAGAGTTGTGA
>CACRXK020004437.1:18549-29889 GCA_902702795.2 Paramuricea clavata | reverse complement strand
CCCTCCCCCAGTAAACTATTTCGCCTTCCAACCATGGCCTGTGAAGGTCCCTTTTGTCTAGAATATAAGAAACAGGAAAGAATAACTTAGTTCAGAAGAGTGTTTACTGAAACTCTCTGCCAGACTGGCTTTATGCTGAAAGTGCAGTCGGTCTGAATGGAATATATCAAATGCAAAAAGTCAATCCTCAGAGCCCCTCCTGGCCCCCTCTCCCTCTAAAATTGATATGATTGAATTGCCTTTATTTTTTTACACAAAATCGAGATCATATTATAATTCTATGTATGGTTCTAAAGATTTATAAGAAGTTCTTCTTACACTAACGGTCGAGCAATCGTATACTCATGACCTAACAAAGGTTTCACTCCAGTAAATAGATAGATTGCTTGGCCTTCATGGTTAAACAACAACTGCGGCCGTTCACAGCGCACGAAGACACCTTCAGAACCGTCTTCATATAGCACAATATAAATATAAGGATCTATCGGTGAAACTGTCCAGCGAATACCATCAAGAGAATATGCGTACTTGGAGTTAAATACACCCGTTGGACACATACCATGCAACAAAATATGGAAGCCGCGTGAACTCTGCCAAAGGAATGGATCCTCGTACTGTTGCTCACTCAGACAGAAACTAGGTTTAGGAAAAATAGGTTCAAGCGTTTTTATTACATATGGACCTTTCCAGTGAGGGGCTTCGGCGATACCAATGGCTTCGACTCCACCATGACAATACCCAGCTGTAAATGCCATTAATACACTGTCATTCTCGAAAACAACGGGAGAAGGATTTGTCCAAGCGCAATCAAATATAGTGGAGGCGTATGGATTTGTGAAAGAAACAGAAAGTATATTCCATGGACCATAAACGCTGCTGGAATACGCAATATGAATGTCACTTGATCCACTTACAGATCTTTTCCTGTGTTTCTTCGGAGAAAGTCTGGTTTGAATTTTTTTCCTATTTGCATTCTTACTGCAGTTCACAGGTTCTTCTAGGCTCACGCCATTTCCAATCATATAAAGTAGAAATGTTCCGTCATTTGTGATGCATACAGTCGGATTATGTGCAAATACAGGCACCGCAGTTTCTGCGTAAACAAAGGGACCTCCTGGGGAATCAGACTCGGCGCGTATTATTTCGCTATTTGTACCATAATAATCTAGAGAACAATTATTCACCATCTGCGAAACGAACAAATGCCATTTACCATCAACGTAAATAGGTATTCCACCCCAAGATGCACCAGCAGTGTGATTGTGATAACCAGAATTTTTATTCATTGGTAAAATGTCCATTTTATTGCACGCTGCTCCGATCCATGCATAGTCACACGCACACACTCCTTGTACACAATCCCCATTCAAAGAACAGTCCAGTGAATTATTACATTCAGCTTTAGATTGTGAAATAAGAAAAAATACGAGTAAGCCCAGCTGTTTCAATATCATTACTTTCAGCTTGTTCTCAAAGACTCCAACAGACGGAAATATATAGTGTATTATTGCTTCTTGTGAAACTATACACCTGTTGACTAAATTATTTTACTGACCTGCCTGGGCAGATCGCTACGATATTTAAGGAGTAAATAAAGCCAATCTGCAATCAGGTTTCTCTGTCAGTTTTCATCAGGTTTTTACAAGTTCTTTTTCATTTCAGCATAAAGCCAGTTTATGAAACTTGTTTTTTGTTGTCCACAATGTAAATATGGACTGATTGAAAGTTTGTGTATGTGCTGTAGGTAGTGCTGTTTTTTCTTGGTCTCAATAAAGTATTTTCTACCTGAGGTGTCTATTGATAATTATCATATCAAACTTTCGCCCTATATGAATGAACATTTGCTCAAACTAGTGTCCAGTCGCTTAATGTGAAGTTACAGACGCTCCATTTTAGGCTGAGTATAAGATTAGCTATGCTGAACTGGTTTTGTAAGACCTTCTTTAAATAAAGTTCATTATTTAATATTATTATTATTATATGGCGGAGAGACCAAAGCCCACGCTTCGAGATTTCCCAAGCATAAACTTCAATTATAATGAGGCAGAATAACTAAAAAGTACATTTTACTAAACGCAAACTCATTACAATTGTTCAACACTTATCTGGATTCTGGTATACAATATATAAAGACATATAAGGGAGATATTGAGTCTAAGACGTCCCTTCGCCATCTTCTACAGCCCTCTGTCTACAGCCGAGATCAATTGAATTATTAATGAGCTTGTAAACACAAGCAAAACCCACATCTTTGCGCACATTTTGCCCTTCCTAAATCGCCATAAATAAACACGAATTTGCTATATCAAAATGCGCCAAATTTCACGACGACTTCAAATCTGGAGGTAACTGGAGTCAAAGACCTGCGCATAAGGTCCTAGTGCCAGTTTTCTTCAACAGACACTGCGCGCGAGGCAAATTTCCTATATAAATCATAACAAATAGCGCATAATCAAACGAAAAGTGCCCTTCGAATTAAGTATTATTTCCCCATAAAAGTACATTCAAAAGACGTCTAAAGGCTTATTCTTTCCTATACCGTAGGTAACTGAACACAGATCTAATCGTAGAGCAAACGTAAGCGAAAAAACATCAAATTTTGGGGTGATTTGTATAGGCAAAAGTTGGAAATATGATACGCGCAATACGACACGACTTTTTGTTAACGCAAAGTTTGATATGGTTACAACAATAAGAGCATTATATGTATAACAGTCAGGAGCGTAAATGTGGGGATGTGTGAGGGTGGTTGTGGTTCGCACCCCCAGTCGAAATCAGTACAGTCCGTCTTAAAATTGCGCATTGTATAAAGTACGCGATGCCAAGCAAGACCGACCAAAAAGATTTTTGGAGACCGACTTCTAAATGAGTCGGTCAATCAATGAGCCGGTGTCATTTTGGGACAACGCCGCCCCGGGCCAAAATCGGTATGTACGCCGCTGGAAGCAGTTCGTTAAATAGATTAATATTTGGTTAATATATACAGACCATGCGTAATTGTGATTACTTATCAAGCAATAACCACTATTCGTTACATCAACCAACTGGACGCGTAAACAGAAGATGGTATTTTTGTCTCGCAGTCCGCCACCAAGAACCTCGATGCTTTCTTACTTTGCCAGTGCTGAGTCTCCTAATCTTGTCAGTAACACTGTATACAGTAACCCGGTTCACGGCTGCTGCGTTCCGCAAATCAGCCGTTAAGCCCTGGGAACGAGGATTAGGCATGTCCCGATTGTGCTCATAAAATCCCAAAAAGTTGCTCTCTAAAACAAAAAAGTTGCTCTCTAAAAAGCATAAAAGTTGCTCAAAAGTTGCCCGAATTAAAATCAAAAAGTTTGTACTCATTACGTTAATTTCACGACATACGTTAATTAAAAGTTTTATACAATTTCCGTAGGCCCGGATAAATTGTTTGGAATTATAAAGAGAAAACGTTTTCTTTACAAAAGCTTTACAAATAACAAAACAAAGGTCATAAAAAATTAAAAAAACGAGACAGAAAAATATCACAGAAATGAAGCAACCTCGTACCCAGGGTCTTTGCTCATGAGAAGCAAGAAAATGAAGTTGTCTATCACATGTAAACATTTCGTACTGTAAAGTTTGAACTCTAGTAAAAAGTTACTCAAAAATTGATCAAAAAGGAAAAAGTTGCTTGAAGTTGCTCGAACCGAAAAAAGTTGCTCCAAACGCAAAAAGTTGCTCAAACGTTGCCGAGCACAATCGGGACATGCCTAACGAGGATGGAGACTGCCACGAGTGGGCGCAGAAGGTGACGAAACGCTCAACTTTATGTCACGTGTTTTCCAAACTTGGAAAATGGTTTCCTGTCGAAAAACAAATAAATTATGTAAAATCTGCCAACCACATTTGTTCTTGTCGTTTCCTGAAAAAGATTCTTTTGTTTTTAATATAATGTGATACAACTATAAGAATAAGACTCATGTAATTGGGGCTTGATTGTAGCAGTTGTTGAGATAAGGTTGCTGTGGAGGAGGTCATTCCTCAACTAAGAATTTGCAAACGCATTCATCCGTTTCCGACAAGTTATTTACAGTACACACAACTTAGAGGTGAGTGGTGTAAGTTTATGTCAACATGAACAGAAGGCAAGAGAGTCTCGTTTCGCTGTCATGCTCTGATAAGTAAGTTGTGAAATATGAGTCTAAGCTAAATTCAACTCAATTTTGACCATTTCGGAGAAACAAGGCGAGCGTTTGTGATCAACGGAAAACTACGGAAATCGCACTATAGTAACACAAGGTATACGAGCAATTTAGATTTAAATTAAATTTTAAGCGTTAAGTTAATACATTTCATTACGTGTTTAAATAATATTTTATTTGAAAGTCTCATTTTGTAATGATCAATAATGGCCAATATTGTCTTCCAGAGTCGGGAACACGGATACCCTGATACGGATTGAAGGTTATAAAGAAACTGTGCGCAAAACTATACCATAATACCTTCCTGAAGTGATTATATTATAGCTGCTATATACACGAGACAGTACAGTACTGTGCTGTGCTAATGAAGGTGGAAACTTCCTTTTTCACTTTTTTTCCCCACTTTTTCGCTAATCCTCTATATATTTGAAGGTGGTCTGAGACAGACAGTGACAGTAAGGAAGCAATAGTAATGCGTTGGGTGTCGAGTGGAAACCAAATGTTAACACGGTAAGTGCAGTGCATGCATTTATGTTGTCCTGTTCATATCGTTGTCTTGATTGATAGTGGCTGTGCTTCCTTTGCTATCACTTGCGTAAGTTTCTCATAGACTCTCATCCCTTAGATCTTCGTGATATTTTTCAATTGCCAAAGTCGAATTTATTGACTTCTGACTTTACACTTCTGACATAAACATCACAAAATGGTCAATATTTATATTTAGACCACGCAGACTCACGTACTAAACTGCTAACCAATGGCAATGATGCTTCAACAGTATCACATTCCAAAATGAATGAAACATTTTCCCCTTTTTTCGAAGGTCCAACTGTCCATATTCTACTTTCCAGAATAGAAATATTGCGGAATCCTAAACTGGATCCTAACTTGGATCTTAACTCGTATCTCAACTCGATAATTAGGCATCCTCTATTTTTTAGTTGGTATAAGCACTATAAATTATTGTTAAGGCAATTAAGACAGAAGTACTTCCCAAAAAGATTGTTATTTATGATTGATCATCTTGTTCACTGTAGTGCACTATCGCGCAAAGACACGCAAGAAGGAAATAAAATGAGATCATCATATGCAGAACTGAAACCAACTCCATGTAATCCTAGGATAGCCAAGTTGAAGGTAAGATTGATAAGAATATACCTGCATGTAACTATTAATTCCCATATTAACATAATAACACGAGAATAAGACTTTTGCCTTAATAGCTAGTCTCGAGAAATTCGAATAGTGATCAAATTCAATTTTACCTGTGATTTTCATGTGCATTCTCATCAATTATCATTATACATAGGTGCATTCTTGTGCACTTTTTTGTTATTTTTACTTGGACTAAAATGTTGATGGGAATTATCATGCAGTAATTCACTAATTGTAACGGGCTTTTTGAACCACTCAGTTGCTGTGAGTGTTGCTTCCTTGTGTCGCTTCCTCCTTGCATAGAAACAACTTTGATTAACGAAATTACTTGCAATGATGATTGTACTCACAACAAAGAAACTACTCTTCACACAACTATTGCTCTCATTTACTCCACTGGTTTCGAAAATAATTTCCATTCGATAAGCTAGATAATTTTTTCGGTTTCCAACCCTGACCTCCCTACCAGAAATTTGTCCTGTCTCACTGTGAAGAGGTTTAAGTGTATTATTGTTATTTAAGACTTGCTCTTGAAATTTTCAATCCTGACCAAAACTTAGAAGAAAACCATGTGAAATATTTGCGTTTACCAGTTAAGGAAGTTGATTTCACTTAACCCTATGCCATACAGGTTCATGTATATTGCATACTGAAACATTAAATCGTGTATATTCCATACAGGAGAGACTGGAAGAAAAACAAAAACTGCTATATCAACTGGAAAAACAAGAAAAAGATTTTCTTGGCATCGATAACCAAAACAAAGGTACCGACTCATAACTTCATACCAGTAACCCGGCGATTCGAGATCGATCTAAACTAGACCACCTTGATTGGAGTTCTCAGATCGGTTCAGGGGTTACAACCGAGCTATAGCATTTCCCCCCGCTTATTGACGGTAGTTATATTTCAGTTGATTCATTCAAGTTTTTGTGCAAGTGTGATCACTCGGCCAGAAGGTGTTGAAGGAACCGGCCTCGAATCTGTTTGAGATCGCTCTAAGTTAGATCGTTCTCAAAGTGGACAAAGTGTGACGACCCCTTTATTTGCTTTGTTCTGCATAGAATTTACTTGGAATATTAGCGTTGTTAAATTACGTCACACTGCAGACATGCAATGCCTGGACCACAGGCACCACTCGGTAATCTACTAATGTTCATCATTATCATCAACGATTGGTTTTTGTGATCGGCTCAAATACGATAACAATTAGTGCACAATTAACTCTGTAACGTACATGCCACTCAAGCGTCATCGACAAATATGTCCGTGAAATTGATATTAATGGCGCTCTCTTGATTCAATCGGTAATTCGCTGCAGTCGTTCATCACGACACTTGCAAATTTTCAAATTATAGATTCATTTTTGTTCATTCCTTTATTTTAGATAGTAGCATATTTAGAATTGAATATGAAGCCACAACTTGTAAAGATTATTACTTGGTACCAGGCTATCCAGAGTCTTTTATCCCTGCTGGAAAATCTGTGACTATATTTGGTCAACTTCGCAATAAACGATGGAGATGTGTTGTAGAGAACGGCGATCATCTTAATAATAACACTGAAAAATCTTCCAAAGAATTTCCTAATGTATTACCTTGTGAAAAAGCGGACATTGAAAAACCTTGTGATATGATCCAAGGTGACAAACAGTATGTTTGTTACTATCCACTTATTGGAAGTATTCCATCAAGTATCATAACTGAACTCAACGACGAACCAAATGATGAAACAACATCTGAAGCTGAAGAGTCGAACATGGATACAGAGACAGAAGATAATAACGCAGACAAGGAGCATACAAACTCATCCTTGTGTAAATGTGGCCGGCATCTACCGCCAAGTCGAAATTCAAGACTCCAATCCTGCTCTTTCGGCCAATATTGTACTATGCCTAGTCCTGTTAAAACAATCACAGCCCGCGAACATCTGGAATATGTAAATTTTCAAAGATTCCCATCCGTGTCTTCTGTACCACTTCCCACTTTATCAGAGTCCCCTACGGAGTCAACTATTGCCGAGTTGAATATGGCTTTAGAAAGTCTTGCAAAGATTACTCCACGTTCTCGACCTGTTCAGTCACGACGATCAGACTGTAATCGTAATTCGTGGACAGTTCGTTTTTAGGTCACTAGTATATGTAACAAGAGAAAGATGCATTGCAGAAGACGTACACACTTTATAATCTAAATCCAAACCCAATTACCCTTGGATGTATATATAAAGTGTAAAATTTATGCTTAGCTTTGGGTCACTGTGAATGGCAGTTTGTAAAACCGACGGCGACGAAGGAGGAAAAGTAAAAACTCTAATTGTTATTGCTAATTGTTGTGTCAGTGGAATGTTGTAAAGCAGTGGTAACAGCTTTTTAAAACAAGCTTCGAGTGGCTATGCCAAATGCCATATGCTGCTTAGACCAGAAAATATAGTGTTATAGATTCCTCAAATAACCAATCAGGAGGTGGTAAACTCATTTTCAATAAAACATTTATGCTAATTAAATGCAGGTTACTTATGCATACTTCACGGCAAGGGTCAGTGATATTCACCTGCTTTGTGAGGCAGCTGCTCATGCCTCGTGGAGGCTTGTTGTCGCGCTGAATTTTTCAATTGATATTAAACTTTCTTGATATTAAAACAGCTAATGTATCACTATATAATTATTAGTTTAATATTGCTAACTTTCAGAGAGAACAATTGCAGCTAGACTGCAAGATGGCACTTTCCCAGGAATATGCCATGTCCATGATTCATGCATAAAATAGCTGAAGCTGTACACATTCGCTATTATAATAACGTACCGAATTTTATTCATTACGTATAGCTTAATCTATACTATATCATGCAAAAATAAACAATCAAAACTATCTCTATTAGTCCATTGCTTTTAATTTTCTGCAATCTGGCCGGTCGAAATTGAGCGTCCACTGCAAAACTCGACAAGAAGTGATAGCATCCAGCCGCAGGGGGATGTCATTTTTTGAAAAAAAAATGGAAAATAGCCTGTTCGCGGGCTGCTGAATTTAAAACAAAATCGGTTTATTTGAATATGCTTTGAAGTTCAATAAAAAAGTGCCTCTAAAATTCAAGGATATAGTATAAACATTTTTGAAGGTACGTAGACGTTCTAACAAGATAGTCAAGATAGAAGACGTCTTTTCTGGGAAATTAAGCACGCTAAATCGTATTTTATTGTTGCAAGGCTGATTGTTATTATCTGTTTCGCTGTCTGTCTCCTACCTTCGACATTCACTCCAATCTTGATCAAAGTCTCAAGTGTGGACTATGTACATTCTTCCTTCATTTGACGTTAATTATTTCTAATTCAAGTGTGAACTTAGTGATATTTTTCTGGACCAACACTACTAAGAGGGGAATCCAGAGGAAGAGTATGGAAATCGAGGCTCCCAATCACTGAGACTCTTAGAGAATGAAAGCATATCCCAAGTTGCCATTTTAACACGGGAACAAAGCAAAATATCATGGGAAATAAGGAAAATGTAGGCTGGGGGGGACAAAAGATCATGGTGAAATCATTTGTTATCTGTTCTTGCATGTTAAGTCTTGTATAGAGACATCTCGGCATCTTTCCTACTTAGTTTAGAGCTCCCTGATGTAACTTATATACAATGGAGGTTTTTTGGATCATGTATGTTGTTTATCCTTACATGATCCAAAGCAGTTCGTTGTTATATTATCGTGTATAGTATAGTATAGTATAGTATAGTATAGTATAGTATAGTATAGTATAGTATAGTATAGTATAGTATAGTATAGTATAGTATAGTATAGTATAGTATAGTATAGTATAGTAGCTCTACACTTGGTTTTCGTTTCTTCCAGTTTTTCCATTTTCTTAGGTTGATGGGAGACGTCCGTACTGGTTAGAAACAAAAACGATATCCCAATCGCATGCAATTACCTATGATGACGTCATATTGCATGGGTACTACCCATACTACCACCCCCGCCCATCAAATAAAAAGATGAGCGATTACTCACAAACCGAGTGGTCTATCACAGCATTCGACTTCGTTGACAACTTTTCAAAACACTTTTTTGAACGTTTATCTGCATACGATAGTAGAAACTCAATCTTCAATTGAGATTCAATCTTTCTCCATAATTGTATTTTTCACAATATATATGCTTTGAAGGCCTTCAAAGAAATTGTAGCAAATTGAATATAATTGTAACTGTAAAAGGGAGAAAGTACTTGATCGTTGTACATTCTTATATCTTTGCTCAGAAGTGCTGTATGAATGCGGGAAATGCTATTTCATATAGACATAGAGACAAAATCAAGTGTGTTGTAGTGTCCTGAAACTCAATCTTCTTCCAAAAAAAAACGGTAGTAGACTAAAATGCTTGTATTAATGCGTTGGTATCATCATATCGATCTCATCGTTCCCACGATATTAGTGTTATGTCTCCGTTTCCACCTACATAGGTTGTTGCCTTCTTTTCCACAAGAGGCTCAATATAAGTCAATAAATTCTAGACCGATTAAAGATGTCATCAGAAAATGAGAATGTTTATAAATGAATGGTGTGTATAAATTTGTGACCCGGCATTCGAACTCGAATCATGTTTTGCTGAGTGGACTGCAAAGCTACAAAAGAAGAAAAATAAGACTCATATACATGATACTTCTATACGGAAATCCAAAATGGTACTTAGCCACTGATATTTTATAACGTATTGACATTGCGACATCCGTCTGATGACATAAGTATGTATATAAATATATACAACCATAACCATGACTTCCACTCGACAGACATTGGACTCTGTGAAGGCAGATTGTGTCACACAAAATCGGAATCTAGGTAGTATGGCCGGACGAATATTCCTGCTATTGATCATGGCTGGATTGGCTTATAGTTTGAGTCTTGTCGCTTTAAATCCTGGTAAGCAGTTTGAATTCGTATTAAATTAAGCCTCCGCACAAATTTTCTATTCGTTATGGAATACAACTATTCGTTATTTTAATAGACTAAGAGTACTAGACGTCTGGTTTGGGTGCATGTTAAACGAGTGGCATAATCATGGGCTCTTTTTCTCGCTTCTCTGCATTGCCATTGGCTTCGTTAAATACCATCCACAAAAATTATTTCTAACGTAAAATATTTTTCTTATACATTCCCTGGAGGAATATGTTATAAGTTGTAATATTTAAATACAATTCATATATTGTGCCAGCTAGGATATCCATATTCAGGTTTTCCAGTTGAGTTGCTACTTATTTCTTTCACAGGTCTAATTGTTCACTGCCCATTCCCGGAATTTATGGGAAGTCATGATTCCAGGTCACTGACACTGTATAAAAAATGGTATAGCTGCTAACATGACACCATGCATCCATACCTTCCAGTTTTAACGTTTTAACACGAAATGTGTCCGTGTAATTTCATTTTCTCAAAATTATATCTTGTATATGCTTAGCTTCACGTAACTGCACGGAAGAGAGAGAAACAATGCTAGGATTGGTTGCAGAAAAATTTCAAGATGTCAATGTTCCTGATTGTGCCCCAGATGGATCATTCATACGAGGATTTCGCTGTAGTTGGTTTGCATGTTATTGCCAATATGAAGATGGAACAAAAAACTTTCACGCAAAAATTTGCTGACTGTAACAATTCTTATAAGTTGGATGCTTCTCTAAAAAACCTGTGAACCATGATATGCAAATAAACATAGTCATAAACTAGGAGGGTAAACATAACTTCATAAAGATCCTTGAAAAATATAAGAAATTGTTGCATGGGGACCGGGGTACAGACATATGAAACAAAATTATCTGAATTGAATCTCGAACTGTCTGTGTAGGTATAGCGATGATAATATGGCAGCTGCGATTGAGAGCAAGGCCAAAACTTCGGTATTACAGCTGGGGGGGAGGGGGTGAACTTGTTTTGCCCGACCAATAGGGAGTGCCCGACGGACATTTCAGTCACAAAAAAATTTCCAATATCGGTCCCCCTCGTCGACAACTTTTTTTTTGGGGGGGGGGGGG
>CACRXK020004437.1:0-18529 GCA_902702795.2 Paramuricea clavata | reverse complement strand
GGGGGGGAAATTTTCAATTACATATAGTTTTGGCCCGACAAGCGTGTCGTTGAAATTGTTAAACTTGCCCGACGAAACTACAATCACAGAATAAAGATCAGTACCAGAAGGGCCACTCAGCGGTGCAACGTGTCACCATTTTTCTATGCAAAAATATGCAATCGACTGGCCAGGAAGATGGCGGCCAGCCAATACAGCGCGTTTATTGGCCAGAAAATGTAATCGACTGGCTAGGAAGATGGCGGCCAGGGGGCCCTTCTGTGTGCCTTATTCTGTGCTACAATATTACAATATTGGAGGGGTGTCCCACCTCCCCCCCCCCCTCACTATTTTCGGCTCTGATTGAGAGATATATACAACTACCTGAAAAATACAAGCAAAACGTGGACGTTTTGAGCGCCCCTAGTAGTGGCTACTAACTTCCCGAAGGGCCTTCCCTCAAAATGTCGAAGTTCTGCTATATAGTATAGTATTTTTCAGGTAGTTGTATCTCTCTCAATCGCAGCTGATGCCTACCAATCACAGATGTGAAAGAAGTTTATTTTTCCTCTGAAAATTCTCCACAAGTTGACTGATATGTTACATTCCATGCATCATCCGATAGATATTTCCGGAGATATTTGGCTCTAAAATGGCCGGGAGAAAAGAATCTGAGTCCGAACAAGGCTTCTGCGTCGAATCTGGAACGGAAGTAACTGCCTTCGCATTGTTGTGTGTTCGAATATTCAGCACTCTTTACTAATATACTACATAGTATACCAAACCCAGCCCCTTCCCTAACATTATTATTACTTCTTTTCCTGACTTGATGTCACAAGCCTTACTCGAACTCTACTTTTTTTCTCCGGGCCATTTTTAAAAAAAACTTATTTTACCATGTTTGGAGCCAAATATCTCTGGGGAAATATCTAGCGAAAGCGTATATACCTCATTCAACTCCTTCACTGCCGTGAATTTTCCAACCTCGTACCAGGGCGCTATAAAACACGGGCGGTGAAACGGAGATAGCGCCCCTGATCTTTGTGTGATGCGCGTACCCCCCGTATACATTAATTTATAATGTCAATAAAAATGGAATTGGAATGTTTATGCAAAAAAGAGCTGAAAAAACTAAAGTAAAAAATGTTTTCTGCATTCCTAAACAACTTGATGGTTTGAAGACATTGTTGGATTCATTTTCTGTATATCTGATGAAGGAAAAAGGGCTTTAAAGATTCATCATGAGCGAAATAAAAATTTGAAAAGGATCGAGCTGATCGAATGTGGGCATATTCCAAATACGAAAATTTTGGTATGAAATGGGATATTTTACTTCATAATACGAAGGTAGGATAAACATTTTCACAGTAAGAATATTCTGACATTGCTTGGCTACTATTTTTCAATAATCATATAGCCCAAAATTGACCATGCATGCATTTAAAACAACTACAATTTGAAAAAAAACAACTACTGAACAATTTGCTCGACAATTTGAAAACTTAAATATATAACCGTTTTTGTGTTAACCAGCCGGCCTGCTCAGAATCCATTGAAAGTTCATTGTAAAATGTTTTTAACTAATTGATTTGATTTCTATATTATTGGTATAACTGCCGCCGACACTCCAAAAATATTCAGCGTGAATCTTTTTTCGTGCGACTGCAGTCGTTGACATTGCAGTGACAGTGTTACGGAAAACTATAAAGGCTGCAAAATATCTCCAATTTATGAAAAAAGCACAAAAAAGCACCGTTCAATTTTACTTGAGACATAGAGCCAAATTAAATGTCTATAGTTTGGTGTGTTCAAATTTATCTCAACCTATCTCAACGAGGAGAAAACACTATTTTAAACACGTCCGCGCTTTAAATTTTGCAAATATTTTCATCGCTCGAGTAAAATTTTTGCCCTGAAATTTTCTTTCAACGAGTGTTCAGCAACAAACAACACAAGCTATTACATGTGATATAACTTATTAAATAATATTTCAAATTTTAATTAACGAAACATAATTACTTAGCAGTTAAATCCTTTGTTTTCTCGTTTGCTTGTTTACATTTTTTTGTTGCCATTTTGTACGCGATTTTCTGATTTTTTTAGAGAAAGCGCGCTCGCGCCAATCCTAATGTGCATCACACATAGCACGGTCATTTATTAGCGCGTTTCCCCGCCCGTGTTTTATAGCGCCCTGCTCGTACCCAGGGTTGAGGGCGTGCGAAGGTAAGAGCCTGGGTACGAGGTTGTGAATTTTCCAGAGAGAAACGCAGCCAGTCAAATGCTTAACTTTGGCGTACAATATACACAACCAAGAATAGAATAGTCGAAGGCATTTTATTTCAATAATAAAATTGAATATTAGCTATATTATCGATTCTCTTGTTCAGGGTAATTTTCAATCGATCGAAGTAAGGGAGTAAGATTTAAACTGGTTTATAATCCAGTTTCGTTTCCAGCTTCTTATTATCAGAAACTTTGCGTACTGCTTTCATGAAATCTTCTTGGACAACATAATCACGATCAGCACGGATAGCGAACATTCCTAAAGAGGAAATGTGAACATTCATGAATATTTGTGATTTGTCTATGGGTGGTGGGCAACAAATCCCAATCCCCATGCAAGGACTCAAAAGAGAAAAGATCATTACATGTTGGATTATATTTTAATTGCAAACAAAGTAAATCCTTTGTCAAAATTATCCTACATGGCGACAATGGCGTACTTTTCTGCACTTGTAACGCAATTTCAAACACAGAGCAATGTTATGGACTTCATGTAAAACAGTTCGCAGAAGAATTATAGTATGGCCTATATTATCTTAGAATAAACTTGCTCAAGAAACACCAAATATGAAACACGGGTCATTCTGAGCATTGTTCTGTGGGCATATATACTTCTTCCTAACATGACTGTACGTGTGTGCATGTGCGTTGCTGGAAAAACTGCTGCGTGTATAACATGGCCTTGGAAACATTACCTGCTTCTGTGCAGACATTTCGTAAGTCAGCACCATTAAAACCATCCGATAACTTAACGACGGCTTCGTAGTCTTGAAAGAGAAAACAAAATGAAAGTAAATATATGTTATTTGGAATAAGTACCGGCCATAGATATCTTCTATACACTAGATAGTGCATCTAATTATTCTGCAATTCAAAAATTGAAACCGTGATTGCAGACTCAGGATATTCCCATGAAATGAGAAGACTCGTATGCTTTCTATTTCTTAAACAGGGAACTTAAACATTAAGTTAAACCTATTCCAAATACATTTTCAAACTATTCAAATGATGAAAGTTATTGTTGTTTTTTAAGCGTTTATGAGCGAGTGGGAAACTCCAACATGGCCGCCATCTATTCAAATTGGGGTAACCGCTGGAATATTCTTGGCTTCAATTTTACTAAAAGAGATGCACTATCTAGTGTATATAAGATATCTATGGTACCGGTATATATACTATAATAAGATGATTATGCTTCATCCGAAACAACGAAAACAAATTCCTAGCTTAGTATTATAATACTCCATATGACCAAAATAACGTTTTGTCAAATCATGTTGTTGGGTTGACGCACATGAGGGATATTCCAGAAAAAACTGCGACTGCATTCTACCACGTTTTCCATTAAAGTAACGGACATCGAATAACGTAATTGCCAATTTCTGCGCCTTTAACCTTCTTTGGTTGAAAAATTTCTTGTATTTTGAATTCAGTATTTCAGTGTAGCAATACAACAAAATCACATACCGATTTCTCCATGTTTAGTAATTGGACCAGCATGAATTTTCAGAATATCCATTCGAGCTTGCTCATTAGGCAAGGAAATTTCTAAAAAAATAATAAACCTGGCATATTGTAGATACAAACAAACATTTAACGGTCACATTGGTATTATTCTGATATTCCTATACAATATACTTACCGCAACTACAACGCTCTCACAAAACTCCATC
Source organism: Paramuricea clavata (assembly GCA_902702795.2). Taxonomy (NCBI): domain Eukaryota; kingdom Metazoa; phylum Cnidaria; class Anthozoa; order Malacalcyonacea; family Plexauridae; genus Paramuricea; species Paramuricea clavata. The sequence goes on along the minus strand of CACRXK020004437.1, from coordinate 14,594 downwards.
TTTATTTACAATTAACCCACGCGCAATCCCTACCCAATATTAACTTATGATGATAATATTCAAACACTCATTAATAATTCATAAGCTTTTTAGCCTGTTAAATCACTGATAATGCCTCACGTGCAGTGATTTTATTTATACCTGATAAAACACTTCTCATTAGTGTTCTTTATGACTTTATATAAAGAATACCAATGAAGTTGCGTTTGAAGCCGTTTAATAAATTCGCAGTACGCGTTTTATTACAATAGGTCTAAAACCATGCACTCGCGCTACGCGCTCGTGTTTTTAACTTTTTAAACCTAATAAAACACTCCTGCTCGTTTATTATAAACAGTACATCATGCACACGCATAGTTTTCCGATACGTTTATCAAATATTACCTACCAATTTTACGATCAAGTCTTCCAGGACGTAGCAAGGCGGGATCTAGCGTGTCAGGTCGATTAGTTGCCATGATCATTTTAACCTACAGGGATACGTCCATGAATAAATTACTTTATTGTGAATGTACATTACACGATTACATGTGAGGGTCAATATATATATATATATACGCAATCTATACGGTTAAGCCAGTACGAGTGTTGAATTTGTCTAAAAATATAATATACACTTTTTACATCTTCAGCATTTTTACAATACCAAGTCGTATAATAAATTATAGTGAGACCAAAACAGGAACCCGAGTGAGACCCAAAGGCCATGGTCATCAAATATGAGTCCGTTCTCGCTAATCCAAAGTACATATACATGCAGTATTATAAGGGAAAATATCCAATGTTGCAAGTACTGTATACAGGTCCTCTAGGACGTAGGATACTACTCTTCACTCTGTGCGGTCCCTTACATTGCCTATCAATTCCACAGCAAAGCGTTAACTTGCTTTCAACGTTGTATTTTATAGGCCAGAAGCGAAAAGTACATATGGTCGATACTGCATGATTGCGTAAACATGCAGTATATATACACGGATACAAACCTGTCCAAGTCGATCAAAACCATCCATTTGATTAAGTAACTGCAAAGAAAATAAATATTTAGCATGCAAGAGCAACTTACATATCTTACATCATATTCGTCTGTTGAATTAAAATTCGTCCAACTAATTGTGTTGTCCGTCATGCATGGTGAAACCCACAAAACGTGTGTATAGCGCGACTTCTTTTCATGGTGTCGCGTGCTAAATTAATTATACAATATATACATTTCCATGTATCTGATCCCTAATCAGTGATCCATGACGGCACAGACCATGAAACACACTTTAAGAAATTATATATGCATGGTTGAAAACTAGTCTGGTAACAGCCCAGTGTTCGATAATACAGGTACATAGGATACCTCCATAAGAGTTCGTTGAATTTCTCTGTCTGCAGATGTTCCTTCGGAAAACCTTCTCCCACCTTTGTAAAAGAAAAATAACATTCAAAACATTTGGCCCATAAATTCCAAACGATCTAACATAATTGTCCTGGAATTAGGTCACGTAAACTTCGATACAAAATACGGTCAGAATAAGAACAAGAATAAGGTTAAGAATTGGGGTTAGAATTATGATTTGGATTAGGTTAGGGTAAGTCAGGTAGTTCCAACACTAAAAATTCACGCAGCCATGCATGACGGGATCTCAATAACGTCGAACGTATACACCGTCTACATCATGTATATTGTATTATTGTAACGAGCATAAGCAAAAGAACAAAACATGGCTTCCCTGAGACTTAACAGAATTTTCTTTTTCTGTCGTAAATTATGCCCATACGTTTGTGCCGACGCAAGCTTACGTAGAATTGCATCACTGCATTCCTTTGTTTTGCGTTTTGACTTTCCTCATACTTGTGCTTATACTACCCCAGTGAAAACTAGGATTTATCTGCCTCTTACCAATGGCGTCAATCTCATCCATAAATATAATGCATGGTTCATGATCTTTAGCATAACCTAGAAAAAATAATCACTTGTGAAATCGGAAACCATCATAACAAATATAATTGATTTGCCTTTTTCTATACAGGTTAATAAAAAAATTTAACCTACCAAACATCTCACGGATAAGTCTTGCACTTTCACCAATATATTTGTCTACGATAGCGCTCGAAACGACCTACAAAAATAATCATGCTATACGGTTATTTAATATAATAATAGATGGATGCAGTCAAAATATGAAAGAAAAAACAAAATCTGCTTTATGAAATAAATAGATATAAAATAATGGTGTTCTGTATATAATAAATACAGTTCCGACGTTTCACTAATATCGTCAAAAGAGCAACAACTGTATAGTTATGATTTATGAACAATGGTGCTGTGAATAATGAACAATTGAACAATGTTACAATGGTGTTATGAACAATGTCACAATGGTGTTATGAACAATGTTACAATGGTGTTATGAAAACTGGTATTATGAACAATGGTTCGTCTATCGCTATAGGATTCCTTTAGAATTAAGAGGTGTAATGACTATTGCATTTCTAAAAACGTTTTCCTTTATTAAACTTTCTTGCCACAATAAATGGTTGTCATATTTTGCGCTTCACGAACATTTAATCACTCATTGTGAACATGTATGTGTTTAATCTCCCACCTTTAAGAAATTGCAGTCCAATTGGCTTGCCACAGCCTTCGCGAGTAGGGTTTTTCCTGTACCTAAAGAAACAAGAAAAGGTTCATGTCATTTGTCAGTGAAAGTGCTTTCATTAATTGGCATTTAAGAACTTGCCTTAAAGCTCGTGGATCGAACAATCCCACGACTTTGGGGTTGTTAATGGGTTGATTATTTAACGATTGAAAGTAAGTCTTACAGTAATAAATCGGGTGAAAGTCATTTTTAGGAGTGAAGTTCTTTTGATATAACATGTACAGTACTTCAGCACGGTTATGTTTGCTACTTGTCATATATCGCATTAAACAATAAACGAACCTGGTGGCCCGTAAAGGAGGCACCCTTTTGGAGGTTGGATACCAACTCTGAGGAACAGTTCTGGATTGGTGAGTGGCAATTCAATAACCTTAAGATAAGGAAACATACATTAACCTTTACCTTAATTGCAACTTATATCAAGTGCAACTATAATGCCTACAAAATTTCCTAGGAAAGTTCACGCCCCTCATATTAAATACAGGAAATATATAAATTCTTAGTGAGCATATATTTGATTTTTTGACCTAATGTTAGTAGATGACAGTTACGTACAGTACAGTACGTCGTATTTCAATTCCTTCCGTTGGCAACAGGTAAATCTGAAGCCTTGATTTAAAATCTTCGCGTTACCAACTGGCTAGGCCATGCAGTGGTTAAAACCTCATACTTCTCTTAATTCTCGGATTTGTTCACCCAATCCACCAACATCGGAGTATTTTATATCCCCGGGATCTTCGTGAGTCATGTTGTACACCAATGGATCCACTTCACGAGGTAAACACCTGGAATAAAATTGTATAAGTACACTTCTTTGATAGTATAGTTTTAACATTTAAGCAGGATTTCAAGTGCAATTCACACTCACAGATCCCAAGGATAGTGCAAAGTGTATGTCAATAGTTATAGACGCTATTATTGAAATTCGATATTGCATGCAACTTTTAAGGCGCTGTATACGCGATAGAATTTTTCGTGCAACTTGTCTCGCAATTTGGTCGCGATACAAGTCGTGTGAACCTTTATTTGCAGTGTGTACATTGCTTGCAATGACCTCTATTGCGAGACAAGTTGTATCAAGTCTACTTTTACCAACGATTGCGGTGACATTTTTAAGCATTTCAGGCACATTACACTCCTAAAAATAGTGTGTAATTTTACACACCAAATGTTTGGAGAAAAGGAACGCGCCGTTCGCTCGGGGATTATAATTACAAACAAAGCCAGTCGGGACAACGAAAATAGTTGTGTATAACAACGATACACTGGGTTTCACCGTTTCAGATGAAATACTGTAAGGGAACGCACTTCCGTCTGTTTGTTGAGTCATTTGATTCAATTTTTGCCACAGCTTTGGTGCAATTTGCACTAAAAAACATGCACAAGACAGTGTGATTTTCAAATAGTATCCGAATATCTCTGGCACGAGGAACAAGTGAGATATCGCGAAAATACTAAAATAATTAAAGCAATTGAAATATCAAAACATATACTGTTAGAGTTAATGTGAACTTTAATACTGGCGTCCTTTTGTAACCTTAATTATCCCCCAAAGTATATTCACGAATGGCTACTCTTTAAAAATACCGAAAGCTTTTAGGGCAGACGAAAAATTAGTTGTTCAATGTATAAATGTATGTTAAATTGTGGCATCATGGTTGCAGCAGTACATGCTAGTGTTTAACACTAAGTGTTGTTGTTTAAAACAAACTTTCTTCAGTAAAATTATTTCATTTATTCCAAAATGTTATTAATTCTTCAAAAACAGTCTAAATTTTTATTTCAACATTTTCAGCGCTTTTTCACACGAGATTGGGGCAGTGGGTTATTCGTTATGACGTCATCATTAGCTATTAGCCTGCAATCTGACTAAATGCCTTGGTCTAGGCTGATTCACATATATTTGTACCTCATAATTGTTAAAGTAGTCATATCCAACGCCACCCGGGTTCCAGCTTTCAACTTATTTTTGTCAACCTATATAAGAAAAGGAATACAGTATTATGTTACTGCATTGTTCAGGAAAGTATAGTTGGGTTTTCCCAAGTACGACAATGTTCCCAATGAATTTGCTGTCAACTCACAGTGTCGACAACACTGACTTTGACCACTATCTTCTGCCTCCTGACACTTACTGAAACTAGCCAATATAATGATCATTGGAATATTATAAATTATAAATACTTCACGCATTTGTAAAATTGTAGTCTACACAAAAATAAAGGAACTAACCTGTCTTCGGCAGCCGACAACATATCTTGGTCCATTGGTGGCTTTTACAATAACTGCAAATGAAAAGCCAGGAGAACATATCAGACAAAAGTAATTAAAAATAACATTGCATGCGTGCAATACCCATGCATGAGATACATAATAACAAATTATATAATACCATGATTGACGAGTCAATGTAAACTTTGGATATTGAGATTGAAGTCATGAAAACTTATTTGCATGAGCAGAACATACAAATGTTGTGAATTGTTAACCATGAATCATACATGACATATAGCTACAGTGCTCAAGTCTGGTAAGAAGAATAAATTGGCAAATTGGTACATTGCTTTAAAAAATGTATCAATTATAATTTTTAGTAGAACACCAAACATTTAGAGGAAGCTTACATTTTTCTTCTGTTAACTGTCGAAGAACTTCTCCAACAATCTAGCAAGGAATTAAACATATTTAAATATTACAATCATGATGGATGGTACCATAACAGAGTAATTATTTGCCTCTTACATCACCATGCCATCCATTCATGCAGTGCACGATATATTATGTCCAATGTGTCCGAGGAGCGTGTGCCCTAGTTCGTTATTTTATACTCCAAAGGGTTTATTGATCAATCGAAAGTGTTGCTTAAACGTGTAGTTGCATCTCCAGTAATTTTATTTGTTGTACTGTACCTGTCCAACACTCTGAAGAGCTTTGAGATCATTTTCAGACTTGTCATAATCCTTTGCCAATTCTTTCAGTTCTTCACGCACTAAAATAATTTGACGGGTGACGTTATGGATTGCACATAAGCTAATGTTAACATTTTGAAATAATGTTAAAACTGTAAGGAGAATTAGAATAGCATACTCGGTTGCGTAAATCATGTATAAGACTTTTTAATATATTTAAAACAGGGGCGTAGGAAGCTTGATAAATTTAGGTGTCAAAATTTGGAATCTCTAGATCGTCGGAAACGGCATTCTCGAAGTCTTCTTAGTCTTTCGTTGGGCCTTTTCGTTATTCTCTCATTATAATTTGTGACCCGTCTGGACTATTATTATTAATTGGCCAATCGGCGCAATATTTTTTTAAAAATTCAATTGTATTTTTTTGTGGGGGTATTCGGTCTATCACTTACAACTTTCAAAAGTCACTTTTCATGTTGACAGTCCCCAAAATGACGGATATTGGTCCGTGTGAGAAAGGCTAATAAGTAAAGACTACGACAATATTTGAAGGTCATTGCTACCATGACAACAACTCAATATGTGTTTAAACTTTAAATTAATCACTTCTATTATGATTATTTATTATATGGCAAGCATCCCTTCCGGTGAAATGGCGGACTGTGATTGGCTGAGAAGCACTTTCAGCGGTCCATTATTTTTTCGTAATGGACCGGCCGTCCATAACATAAAAACAAACGCATGTATTTTAAAACAAAACAGCAAAACTAATGGAAAATTATAATTTAATTTGTTATTAATAAGATATCTGCGAATGGTTTTTTGTGGAAAAGAAGGAATCCATTGATATTTTTTGTTTTCTTCGACCAAATGTGTACCACGCTACTAATATGCATTTCAAATCTTGCATTTCTTGTTTGTTTCAAGTAAAAATGCCTATAAATGCCATATAATAAACTTTTTATTAACCTCGCTTGCTCATTCCACTAGGCGGAATTTTGCGCGCGGAGCGGAATTTCTCTTTGTCTTTTCTAATTAGTTCCACCCGAGAAATCACAAGACAAAGAAAAATTCCGCTCCGCGCGCAAAATTCCGCCTAGTAGAAAACGGCCTTTATGTATGACTTATTCCATTCTTATGACATGCTCAGTCTGGTTTTCGGAGAAATCATTCATGTGAAACGGCGTTATGCAAGCTTATGAATATGTGGTCATCCAGTATGGAGAACAGCCTTTTAATGGAGTCATATTTATTGATCTTTGTAAAGCGTTTGACATGGTTGATACTGAACTGTTACTACGAAAACTTGCAGTTTACAAATGTGATGATCTGACATTATCACAACTGCCTAGGTTTAAGTCGTACTTCTATACGTACTACTACAGGGAAGGAACCAATGTGTACAGTTCAGAGGAACTTTATCATCTAAGAAATCTAACCTGTATGGAGTCCCCAAGGAAGTGTTCTGGGCCCTTCATTATTCATAACGTTTATCAATGATCAGCCACTCTATGTTAACTCTGACACAGATATGTATGCTGATGACTCAACAATTCATACTAGTGCTAGAACAATTGAGGAACTCATTGTCAAGTTAACTGAGGATATGGCAAATGTTCATTGCGGTGTACCAATGTCCAATAACAACATGGTGATCACTCATACAAAAGCAATGACCATATCAACTTATCAACGTACAGTCACATTACATTCAGTTGTTATGAAATTACTTTGTCGGATTGACAAAGTACAAGGCTTTCAGAATTATTCAGAGTAGGTGTCTGTTTTGATAAAGTAGGCGGCTGTAGGGAGGGGACGGTCCAGTTAGTCTTAAAGTCATCCAAATTAATTAGGTACATTGATTAGATAGCAACACAACACAAATTATGATGTATGACTACTTTCATTCTTCAACAAGATTTATTGTCGATTTCAAGTCACTTTTCAACGCACGGTTCCCAAGTTCGGAAATTTGCGAGTTCATCAGTTTCAATGTTTGAACTTCGTTTGTAAACAAATGTTCGCACTCAATAATAATAACCAATTCAATGAAATACAAACCTTCTTGGTAAGTTGGTAGCCCACTGGATCAAGAACTTTCCATTGAATTGTTAATTTCAACTTGAACTATGAACATTTGTTTGCAATAGTTCAAACATTGAAACGTACTTGCGATCTTTGTTGCGAAGTTCACGCCCCATTTTTGAACTTGGAAACGTAATTGGTAAGTTTGCAACGAACTTGGGAACCGCGTGTTGAAAAGTGACAGACCTCTCAACTTTGCAGAGAAGTTAAGAGTGAGATTGGGGATGTGGATGACACCTTTGTAAAAGTCCGGGGGTCCTGTAATGGCATTTCGTACATTAATAATGAGAGTTGGTGTTTTTAATGAAATACATTGCTTCATAACTTCCTTTAAGACAAGGCACTTTAGTTACAATAACTGTATTTCTGTGACATACAGTAATGAGCTTTAATTTGCCTTTGATAATTTACATATAGAATTCTGCTCCGACTGATTCTGCCTTTTGTCCGCCGTATTTACATAATTTATTATGCGTACTATTTTGTATCCAAATTGCGGGCAAAAGCCAAAATGTCGGGCCGTATATGCAGGAACAATAACACTCGATTATATATTCGATTCGCGATCCGTATGATTAATATTTAATAATGTGCATTTAAGAATACAATATTATATTTATTTATTGAAAAAATACTATGAAACTGCTATATGCGTGAGATTAACTAAACGTGACGTGAGAGTGAAACGAATTGCGTGAGACTCACGCCGAATGCGTGAGAGTTGAGAGGTCTGAAGTGACATGAAATCAACTATAACTACAAGATGTCGATAACTATATCAGTTTTATGAAAATAACCAGGCTATAAAGTAGACCAGGTTGAGGAAAAATAACTGTGTTTGAAAACTTAGAACATATTTGGAGGAAAGAGAGTAGAATTGATATTTCAAGTGCCAAACAAAGTAACTGGCGGTATACCTCGTGCCACCTGCCGGAGCTCCGACAGCTTATTTTGAAAGCCCTGCAAAGTAGCGAGGTCTCTTATTAAAGGAATACATCTTCTAAGTCAGATCAAGGAGTAGCCCGTTGGTCGCAGAATAATTTATTACAAATGTTACCGGCAACCTCACGTTGACTATTGTTGTATAGTTTGGGGTAAATATATAGTATAGTATAGTACATGTATAGTTTGGGGTACATATAGTTTGGGGGATATATATATATATATATATATATATATATATATATATAGTGCTGCTACCACTATATTCCTGTTGATCAGTATGGCGAAATTCGAACCCTGTGACATCTTTACACACATCTTTTCAGACAAGTACATACACCAGGATAAGAATCATATATGACTAGTCGTATAGTGTAAATGGATTATAAATCTCAATAAAATACTGTTTTTCACCTCTGGATAAGTATCTCTATGTTGTCACATTTTCCACGCAAAAAGGGAGAAAAACTGGTCATTTTTATAGTATACTCATTTATAGCTTTCATTTATAGCTTTCATTGTGGGTATAAATTCAAATAAACAACTAGAAAAAAAGTCAACACAATAATGGTGTCCTGAATTTGGCTTCTTAAAGCAGCTTTTGTTTGTTTTCCTGTATTTATTCCATTTTCTTAGGATATAGGATTATTAGGGGCCACAATTGGGCCATTCCATTTAATATCCCCCCCCCCCCATGGTGGACGAGGTCTCTTATTTTAGACCCCTTTGCCAATGGTTTTTTGCCAATGTGCTTCAGAAATTCTTTAAATTTACCAAACACCCTCAGAAATTTCCAAGGTTCACTGGCAAGAAATGCCCTTCGGAATTCTTTCCATTTCTTTCCACGACACCCCCTCCGAAAATTTCCATGAATTGTTTGTAACCCCTTTGGAAATCGTCAAATTTTTCCTGATACCTTTACAAATTTTTCAATTCTGTTAAACTCCCTCGGAAATTGCGATTTTCCAATACCCCTTCAGAAATGGGCTATTCCATTTAATATCCGTACCCCCCCTGTCGAGGATCCCTGGAATTCGTCAGGGGTAAAGTGTTTTGAGCTTGGAATTCTTCAGGGGTAAAGTGTTTTGAGTTTGGAATTCTTCAGGGGTAAATGGTTTTGAGCTTGGAATTCTTCAGGGGTAAAGGGTTTTGAGCTTGGAATTCTTCAGGGGTGAAAGGTTTTGAGCTTGGAATTCTTCAGGGGTAAAGGGTTTTGAGCTTTGAATTCTTTAGGGGTGACAGGTTTTGAGCTTGGAATTCTTCAGGGGTAAAAGGTTTTGAGCTTGGAATTCTTCAGGGGTAAAGAGTTTTGAGCCTGGAATATTGGAATTCTTCAGGGGTAACCAGTTTTGAGCTTGGAATTCTTCAGGGGTAAAGAGTTTTGAGCCTGGAATTTTGGAATTCTTCAGGGGTAACCAGTTTTGAGCTTGGAATTCTTCAGTGAAGTAAATTGCGCAATGTCGGAAATTAGTCCTCTGGGAACTTTGCCCGGGGTGATGTAATTCCGGGGACGAATGTAACGAACACGTTGTTGATCGAAAACCTTAGCGAAGCGTGAACTACATATCAGATTATACTTGTAAATTTATTTTGTTTTATTATATATTTTATTAATTTTGTGATTGTGTTGTGAAGACCCGTTTCCAACATAAGTGGCGTCCCTCAGGTGGGCAGAAATCAGCTCACAAATCATGGAATCAATCGAAAATTTGAGCAAGAATATCGAGACGAAACTCAGGCTCATTAAGTTCACGCAAGAACAAGCAGAGAAATCAGTCGAAACAAACAATGTTTTAGCCATGGAGCGACAGATTAAGACCTTAACAATGAAGGTAGGCGAAGTTCATGATATTAAAGTTAAAATTCAAGAGTTAAAAATCGAAAAAGGCGAAAATATCGAAGATATACAGACATGGAATGCAGCGTTGGAAGATAAATTATTCGCCATCGAAGCACAAATTGCTGACGTCGACAATTCCTTAAAACGGATCGGTCAAAAGGCGATCGAAGCTGAGAAACTTAAAGAGGAAGAAATGGCAGCGCAATCTCGACAAAGGAAGTTCGAAGATGAACTAAAACTTGAAACAGCTAAGCTAGAACAGCGAATGAGATATGAAAAGAAGCTAGAAGAGAGTCGAAGTGTCTCAACCCCAAATCAACCAAATACAACCAAGTTACCTAAGCATGGTGATTTCCAAATTCAACGGTAACTACACATGCAGACTGGACAAGATTTTGGGAACAATATGAAACAGGAATTGGTGCAACTGACATTTCAAATGTTACAAAATTTTCATACTTGAAGGAACTATTAGAACCTAAGGTACGAGCATTAGTTGATGGATTACCGCTGACCACAGAGGGTTTCGAGAGGGCAAAGAATATTCTGAAAACTAAGTACGGTAAAGAAAGCGAAATTGTTAATGCATATATTAGCAACATTATGGCACTTGAACCAGTTCATGGAACAAATCCAAACAAGATTTCTATTTTCTATGAAAAATTACTAGCAAATGTACAAGCATTGGAGACTTTGGGTCGAATCGGAGAAGTGAATGGGTATGTGCGCATGACATTGGATAAGCTGGAAAGTATACGTGGAGATTTGGTGCGTACAGATGATGACTGGCAAAGCTGGAAATTCCCCAATCTTATCGAAGCATTGCGACAGTGGACAGAACGGAACCCACCAAGACATGAAGACAAAACTGAGAGAAAACCAAAAGATCCTAGGGCTCGAAGCTTTCATGCAAGGGACAGAGAGGTGCAACCAAGACCGTGTGTTTATTGCAATAGTACGCAACACAAGTCAGTGAAATGCGATAAAGTTACAACTCCATCTGAGCGTAAGAAACTTTTATCCTCAAAGAAACTATGCTTCAACTGTACAGGTACCAGCCACAGAGCTTCAGCATGTCGCTGCCCATCCTTGTGTCAAATATGTCGTAAGAAACATCACACTTCTATCTGTGAAGAAAAGCCAGAACAAATTCTAGTAGCTAATGGTGACAGTTCGGTTATATATCCTGTTGTTGTAGTCAAAGTAAACGGTATCCGTTGTCGTGCACTGCTGGACACCGGAGCAGGCAGTTCATATGCATCAGCCGCCTTGCTAGATCGAATCAAAACCCGTCCAGTACGAAAAGAAGTCCGTCGAATCGAGATGATGATGCAAACCACAAGACAAGAAATCGAAGTTCACCAAGTGGATGTGATGAGTTTATCGGACCAGTTTAATCTGAGAACTGAAGTAACTAAAGTGAATCGTGGCGTGTTGCTCACCCTTGACAACCCCAACTATCCTGACCTGATAAAACAGTATGATCATCTAAGTGGAGTGACCATGAATGACACAGACACCAAGCAAGAATTACCAGTACACTTAATCTTGGGAACTAGCGAATATACCAAGATTAAAACCAAGACAACCCCCAAAATCGGCAAACCTGGAGAACCTGTAGCAGAGCTGACGCAACTGGGCTGGACCGTCATGTCTCCTGGTAAGGAAGCTGACCTAACCAAGATGCTCTTAACCCAGACAACTCCTTCAGACTATGAGAACTTGTGTAGACTTGACATACTCGGGCTGAAAGATCATCCAACTGGTGACCAAAGCAATGTTTATCAAGAATTTAAAGAGCAATTAGTGAGAACCCCAGACGGTTGGTACGAGACAGGGCTCCTCTGGAAGGGGAACCATCCACCACTAGCCAACAACAAAGAAGGGAGTATTAAACGACTGGAAAGCCTCGTAAGGAAATTAGATAAACAACCGGACATGCTTGAAAAATATGATTCAATAATCAAAGATCAACTGTCAAAAGGAATTGTGGAGCGAGTAGAAGAAGAGCCAAAAGGAAAGGAATTTTACATTCCGCACAAACCAGTCGTACGTGAAACAGCAGAAAGTACTAAAACCCGAATTGTGTATGATGCTTCCGCTCGTTCAAATGAAAGATCACCTTCCTTAAACGAATGCCTAGAACCTGGCCCATCATTACAAAACCAACTATGGAGTGTTCTAGTAAGAAATAGATTCCACCCTGTAGCTCTATCCGGCGACCTTAAACAAGCATTTCTGCAAGTTCGTATAAGGGAAGATGATCGTGACGCCCTCCGTTTTCATTGGCTCAAAGATCTTACAACAAGGAAAGTGGAAACACTGAGATTTACACGAGCATTATTTGGCCTTTCTACATCGCCGTTCCTGTTGGGCGGTGTTATTGAGCAGCACCTGCAGAACATGCAATCGGTTTATCCACGTGAAGTTGACGAGATACGACGAAGTCTGTATGTGGATGATCTCATATCCGGAGGGACAACAGTTGAAAAAACCGAGCATCTTAAGAAATCGTGCGTGACCATCTTTGGTGAAGCGAAATTTGATTTGCACAAGTGGCATTCGAATAATCCAGCCCTCGAAGCGGAAATAAGACCCCTCGAAGCGGAAATAAAACCCCTAGAAGCGGAAACAAATTCCCTCCAAACAGTCGAGACAAGTTATGCGAAAGAGCAATTGGGAGTGAAACCTGGAGAAACAAGTTTACTCGGTGTGCCTTGGGACAAGGAAAAGGATACTATCAAAGTGAACTTTCCGGATTCGTTGAAAGAAATTACGAAACGAAGTGTTTTGGGAAACATCGCCAAAATATACGATCCTCTGGGGATTGTATCACCCACAACATTACAAGGAAAACTAATCTATAGAGAAGTTTGTGATGCGCGAATGCCTGGGGACAAGGAACTGACACCAGAATTGCTTGCCAAATGGATTTCGTGGGAACAAAATCTACCAAAGGAAGTGGAGACAACGAGGAGTCTTGTTGGTTATGAAGAAGAAATTGGAGCAATTGATCTACATGCCTTCGGCGATGCTAGTGGCAAGGGAGTGTCATCGGTCGTATATGCCGTAACCGAGCAACAGTCCGGTATCAACCAAGGTATCGTAGCGTCGAAGTCCAGACTCGCCAAGAAAGGTTTAACTATTCCCAGACTTGAACTTGTCGCAGGTCATATGTCCACGAACTTGCTTCATAATGTGAAAGAATCCTTGATGGGATTTCCGGTTCGAAACACGTTCAGCTGGCTCGATAGTACCGTAGCATTATATTGGATAAAGGGAAACGGCGAGTATAAACAATTTGTTAACCATCGCGTCCGGAAGATTCAAGAAAAGGACTATATACAATGGAGATACGTTAGTTCAGCAGAAAACCCAGCGGATCTCGGAAGTCGCGGCGGCAAGGTGGACGAGTCATCTGAGTTATGGTTCAAGGGACCACCGTGGCTAGCCAAAAAGAGCGAGTGGCCTGAAGACATCGTGAACAGCCCAAGTAAAGAATCGCTAGCCGAAGCTAAAGTTATCAAAGAAATCCTAGCCGTAGCTGTTGAACCAGAGCAAGATGAACTAGATAACCTTATCGAGAAATGGGATCTTTGGAAAGCCGTCCGAATTACAGCATGGATAGCGAGATTTACCAAGAATTGCCGAACGAAAGAGAAAATAACCGGTCCTCTGACAACTGAAGAAATAAACGAACAGCTCGAGTTCTGGATTAAAAAAGCACAATCCCGATGCGAAGGGAAAGAAAAATTCGAAGAGGACAGGCTCCAACTAAACCTTCAACTAAACGATCGAGATATCTATGAATGTAGAGGAAGAGTGCAAGGAGACTATCCGATTTATGTTCCAGACGAAGACGTACTTGCCGAGAAATTAGTTACACATGCACATTCGCAGACTTTACATGGGGGAGCCTTGCTAACAATGACTAAGATCAGAGAGAAATATTGGATCCCAAGATTAAGACGATTGACGAAACGTGTGATACGAAAGTGCCATGGATGTAAAAGATTCCAAGTCAAAGCATACGCAGATCCTCCGACAGCTAATCTACCCCTCGAGAGGACGACCGGTTCAACACCCTTTAAAGTCATCGGAGTTGATTACGCAGGTCCGATCAGATATCTAAGCAAAACGAAGAAGGAAAAGAAAGCTTACGTGGCGTTATAT
>CACRXK020004436.1:10274-31738 GCA_902702795.2 Paramuricea clavata | reverse complement strand
CCATCATCACCACCACCCTCATCACCTCCACCATCATTGCTACCATCACCACCACCATCATCACCACCACCCTCATCACCTCCACCATCATTGCTATCATCACCACCACCATCATCACCACCACCCTCATCACCTCCACCATCATTGCTATCATCACCACCACCGTCATCACCACCACCCTCATCACCTCCACCATCATTGCTATCATCATCACCATCATCATCACCACCACCCTCATCACCACCACCATCATTGCTATCATCACCACCACCGTCATCACCACCACCCTCATCACCTCCACCATCATTGCTATCATCACAACCATCATCATCACCACAACCATCTTAATAAGAAATGTATTATTTATCTTATTCCAGTAAATTCGAATGGCGTGTCTTCCTTTACGACCCAACACGACCCCACATCCCACCAGGTGAGAACGAAACGAGTTTCTTCCACGAGATGATTAACATCACAGGTATTCAATACGACGCCCCGCGTCTCGTGGTCAAACCTCGCGCGTTGGACTATGGTATTTACAAGGCAATTGAAAACGTCACTATGATTGGCCCGCAGGGTGTGTGGCATACAGATGATGGATATTTCGAAATCATCAAGTCTCCGCTGTATGCAATTATTATTGGTGGAAGTACAAGGTCGATAGGTTTTGATAAGAATTTCACCTTGGATGCAAACGCATCCAGAGATCCAGATGTGGATGTCGGCAATCGAGAGGGCATTCAGGTGTACTGGTTGTGTAAACGCCAGTCCGAGAAGAACTTTACGTTCCCGGACGATCCTGGAAATCTCACTGTGATCACAATCATCCCTCGCGCTGTCATCCACGGAGTGAATGCTACTGACTTGGGTAAGTGACCTGGATTGTTGTATTAATTCTAAACTATGAGAACTATTTCTATATGTGTGTGTGTGTGTGTGTGTGTGTGTGTGTGTGTGTTGGTGTTATGTACTCAGGTGAATATGATGTATCTGAGTACGTAATAGAGGTGTGCAAATCTGATCCGAAACCGATCCGAATCCGATCTGATCGGATTCGTTCGGATTTCGGAACCAAAATATTCATTTCGGATCGGATCGGATTGATAAAGTTGTTTCGTAGTTGGATCGGATCGGACTTCGATATTCGAAATAAAATGAATTTAATTATCCACGCATTATCGCAAAAATTAATTATCCATTCCAATTAATTATCCAACAACAATATCAAAGCATTATCGCGGTTGTCGCTGCATTATTCGTTTAATACTTCAATTGGACGTTACTTTGTCAGCTTCTTGACATGTATTTCTTGCTTTTATATTTATTTGGTTAAATATTTCAACTTGAATAAGAAATTTATTTTATTAGAGAATTCATCGGATCGGATTGGAATTCTTTTTCAAAACTCGGATCGGATTCGGATTGGACAATTTCGGATCGGATCGGATTTTAAACATTAGGCAATTGTCGGATTATAAACGTCCAATCCGATCCGATGCACACCTCTAGGCATAACACCAACACACACAAAAATGTCATATCATAGAATACATTGATATCGAAGGAACTAGACTCATTTCCGAAATATCACCAACTCGAACCGACTTAACCTCGTAGCTACATCGATGACCTCCAAATTATATTTTTTTAAATGATTTCTCTTAGTATAATCAATTATTTTGACAATTTTAAAAAAATTCTATGGAGCCGAAATTTTTTAAATTACGTAAAGTGATTATTCATAATACTTTTTTTTTTGGCTCCACAGAATTTTTTTTAAATTGTCAAAATAATTGATTATACTAAGAGAAATCATTTAGATGTTGTTTTATGTACTATTTAAAAAACGAGCAGGAGTGTTTTATTAGGTTTAAAGTCACGAGCGCGCAGCGCGAGTGGCTTTAGACCTAATAAAACACGACCTGCGAGTTTTTTAAATAGTACGTCAAAAACATTTGCATATAATAAGTCAAATCTTTATATAAAAATCTTTATATAAAAATGTTTATATAGAAATCTTTATATAGTTTGCATAACAATGGTCTTTTGTTAAAGTGTTCTTTAGCTGGTATAAAGACGTATGCACGTGACTAATTTCTTACTCAAGATTGGATAATTGCTTCATGAATTATTAATGAGTTTTTGAAATAAGTATAAAGGTACTTTTGTTTATCAACAAGTAATAATTATCCAAAAATACGCATCTAAATCGTGAATTTTCCATATTTTTAAAAACTGTATTGAGCTTCGTTAAGCCGTTTACAGCGAAGTAGTTGAGTTAATTTAACATTTTCTGGTTTGTTTGACACGTGTATTTTGAAAATCAACCAATATGGCATCGATTTCAAACGTGCAATTGATGGAATATATGAACAACGAGAGCGAGTGTTTCACCGGGATATCCAAACACGAGAAAACAATGTATGTAAACACGAGCGCGAAGCGCAAGTGTTTTCATACATTGTTTTTGAGTGTTTGGATATCCCGGTGAGACACGAGCTCGAGTCGTTTATATGGCTTCTCAAATGAATCGAGATGTAACAGAATGTTTTCGTTTGCTGATTTGAATAGAATTCTTAACCAAGCATAACGTAATTAGGAATTCTATTCAAGTAATTTTGCATGCGTAATCAAGATATTTGATGAAAACACTAGTGACTTTCATCAAGTTTCACCGGGTTATCCAAATGGCATCTTGTGATCAAATAGGTGATTATCATTGGCTGAATTGACCATTTGCGTAATAGACTAAATTTTGAACTAAACAAGTCTAGACAAAAATTTCATCACAGCTTGAAGGAGCATCGCAAAATTAGTAATATTCCAAAGTTTCGTTGCAAAATGTTGTAAAATGCGGAAAATATAGCCTTACGAAATTTGCAGTTTTCAGTCATTTTAGATTACAAATGGGAAATTGACAGCCCCAAACCCTTCGAGGCTGTCAATTTCCGGTTTGTAATCTAAAATGACTGAAAACTGCAAATTTCGTAAGGCTATATTTTCCGCATTTTACAATATTTTGCAACGAAACTTTGGAATATTACTAATTTTGTGATGCTCTTTAAAGCTGTAATGAAATTTTTGTTGAGATCAAAATTTAGTCTATTACGCAAATGGTCAATTGCTCACGAATTATTAATGAATTTGAGAAGTAATATTTCAAACCCGACTATAAGGACTGAACTACATTTCAAGTCCACGTAATTTGTCAGAGGCGAACCCGAGGACTGGATCGAACTTGAAATCTAGTCCAGTGCTGAGTGCGAATGGACAACTTGCATGTTAGACTAAATTTTAATCTAAGTAAAGAGAAGGAAATAAAACACAACAGTTAAAAAGAACATAAAGAAATTAGTAAAATTTTGCAAAATTTGGTTACGAAATGTTGTAAAATACAGAAAATATAGCCTTGCGAAGTTTGCATATTTTCAGTATATTTGTATTACGTGCGGAAATTGTTACCATTTTCGGCTCAAAAAAGTAACAATTTCCGCACGTAATATAAATATACTGAAAATATGCAAACTTCGCAAGGCTATATTTTCCAAGCTTTACAACATTTCGTAACCAAATTTTGCTATTTTACTAATTTTAATAAGTTCTTTACTTTTTTTTGCCTAAATCAAAAATTAGTCTAACATGCAAGTTGTCTATTGGAAGATTTGAAATGACATCTCATACAGATAAATCATTTCTTAAAGTGAGGTGAATTAGTTTTGATCCAGTCCAAAGACTGAATTAACTGCAGGTTGACCACCATCTGTTGTACGATAGTGCTTTATAGTGAGCTCACATATATTGGTGATTACTTTAGGTGGTTGCCATGGAAACGGTCCAGGCTTGCTTGACTTCACAGGCTACGAGCTGCCGTTGAATTCTGGTTACATGAATATAAACGAGACGTACGATTTCAGATTCTTTATAAGGAAAGGAAACAGAACAGCGTATTACGATAGTAGCGTTTTGATTGTAGCGGGCGACCCACCACAGATGGCTATAAGGTTTGTATATATCATGTAAAAAATCTTTGAAAGTCGTTTAGTCAATATAACAATAATAACAATAAGTTCTTTGAATGTTTGCATGGCGATAAAATATAATTGTTTTTGTTTGTGGAAACACCACGTAAATTTATTGCTGCAGTAATAAATTATTAGTAATTTATTTATTACTGCAGTAATAAATTTACGTGGTGTTTCCACAAACAAAAACAATTAATATAACAATAACTTTAACAATAAGTCTTGGAGACTACAAACCCTGTGTATAAGAGGCAACTTTTTTCAATCTGTTCAAAACCGAAAATCCTTTTGGCGTATGCCTCTCAAAATTACTTTGTTTTAGCTTTATTTTCTAGTTGATACCGTTAGCTACCTAATGTTTAAATGCAATTGCCGGTCGAGAAACAAAAAATAATAGGAAACGTTTTTCAATTAAAACACAATTATCAGTAATGCTTAAAAGTGACGCCATATTTACAGCAATATAAGCAAAACTCATGCTGAACTTCAGACATCATTTTCTCTTTGGTGTGCCATCTAAAGTCTCTTGATTTTAGCATAATTTTACAGATAAAGCCCTAAGCATACTTTTTATGTTGTTTTTTTGCCGATTGAGAAACGTATCGATTTGAATGTGGTCATAACCTCAAGTGGTATATTATACTCATTAGTTTTGAGCGTGTGTCACGTAACATACAAAAATATCTCCTCTTAAAGAACTAAAATTTACAGCAACAAAATGTTTAAAGGTGGAAACCTAACTTCGCCCCCCCCCCCTTTCCCCCGCAGTATTTCGCAAAGTGTCGCCCACTGTCTTTTATGGAAATAATAGAGTTTGGTTATACGGTGAGGGACGGGTTTCTCCGGATCACCAGGTTTTCCTCACTAAAAAAGCCTTAGGCATTAATCGTAGTGAACTAACCCTATATGTTTTACGTTCGCAGATGTGACAGGAACTGTCTTGAAAAATTCAATCCCTCGGAAAAAATCACACTCACAGCGCTGTGCACAAGTTGCACTTCATCTAGTGCGACAAATCTAATGTACAAATGGACGTTGAGTGTACAAGAGGGTGAGACATGGACCAGTGTGGATCTTGCAAGCATAGCTAAGACACCGGTTGACCGAAACACCGTGGTTATAGGAGGGGGAAAACTCGAAGGAGGCAAGATGTATCGTATTCGCATTACAAGCTGGTTTAAAGGTGGTACCTCTACAGGGTTTGCCGAATTGGCTAAGGTTATCAATGTACCGCCGTCTGGTGGGGTGTGTGTAGCTACCCCCTCCGAGGGATACGCTCTTAAAGAGATATTTGCTGTCAGTTGCGAGGGATGGGAGGACACTGATACGCCTTTAAGGTTTGCATTACTTTGTTGTTTAGAATTATGCACGTAAAAACGCACAAGTTATTACAAGTCTGCAAACAAGTTGTTACAAATCTGTTCACAAGCTGTCAACAAGTTGTGTTCGCACTGCTTGTTCCCAGTTGTTGTAACAAGTTTGGAACAAGCTGTTAACAACTTGTAACAAGCTTGATGGCATTATCAGACTTGTTACAAAATTGTTCTAACAAGTCTGATACAGTCATGATATAACAAGAATGTTACAAGGTTGACGACGCAAAGTTGTAACAATATTGTTATATCATGGCTGTATCGGACTTGTTGGAACAACCTTGCAACAAGTCTGATAATATCAACAAGGTTGTTACAAGTTATTGACAGCTTGTTTTAAACTTGTTGACAACTTGGGACAAGCAGTGCGAACACAACATGTTTGACGACTTGTTACAAGATGTGAGATTTCTGTGTGTGTAGCGTTAGCGCAGTGTAAACACGGCGTTACTATCTAACCATCAGAGACAGTTATAACAGAACAGAACTGGACTGAGCTGAGCTTCTCGTATCTTATTATAGTTACACCATCAAGTACAAGAATGGTTTAGATGGCTTAGAGTCTGGTATCTATGAAGGAATGGACGCTGTACGACGCAATATGTCGATGCCTTTGGGCAAGGAGATGTATAACCATACCATATTTATTTATGTCAGTATCAGTGATAGCTTGGGAGCTTTTACCACGGTCGAAACAAGAATTAAGGTAAACATTTTCGTTTTACATTGGAGTTGGAAGCAATGCCGCCTTGCACAACACCACCCTATTTAGCTGCTCGGATTTATCTTGTCTTCCATACTTGTTTACAATTGTCATGTATACCGGATTAAAAGGGGGATGTTTGTAGGGAGAATTGTTTAGAACTGATAGAGCTATCCAGTATAAATAAAGTTAGTTTAGTTTAGGTTTCCTCCTGTAGTAACACTGGATCAATAAGAGATGATCCTTACTGGATCTCTAGAGAGAGCAGTTTAGAACTGATAGAGCTATCCAGTATAAGTAAAGTTAGTTTAGTTTAGGTTTCCTCCTGTAGTAACACTGGATCAATAAGAGATGATCCTTACTGGATCTCTAGAGAGAGCAGTTTAGAACTGATGGAGCTATCGAGTATAAATAAAGTTAGTTCAGTTTAGGTTTCCTCCTGTAGTAACACTGGATCAATAAGAGATGATCCCTACTGGACTTCTAGGGAGAACAGTTTAGAACTGATAGAGCTACCCAGTATAAATAGAGTTTCCATTTATGCATTAATCATCGGTGAATATTTCGTAATGTCATTTGTATGTTTATGTTTTACAGGTCACGGAGGAACAGTTAAGCGACGATGAATTCAGTGATATGTTAGGTAGCATGACTGCAGATAATGGCGCCTTAGGAAACCTTATCGCAGAAGGCAATGCACAAGCGATGTGTCAGTTTGTCGGAGCAATTACGTCATTGTTAAATAACAAAGCTGAACCAGAACCGGAAGTGATCACGACCACAGCGGCCCCCAATCCAGGTCCTCCACGAAATCCAAAAGACATCGCCGCCGAAGCGGCTCGAAGGTTAGGATTGGGTTAGACATAGGGTTCGGTTTGACATTGGGTTGAGTGTATTCTAAAAGCTCACTCACGCTCAAAGAGTGGAGGTTCAATCTGAGCTTCCCTTGAGTGTCAGTACTGTTTTTGAATAGCTGGAGGGTTAGTGTCGTATCTTACTATGTGACTACTCACTCGCCAGCTATTCAAAAACAGTATTCACACTCAAGAGAAGCTCCGATTGAACCTCCACTCTTTGAGTGTGAGTGAGCTTTTAGAATACAGACGATAGAGACGTTTCAGACGTTTTTTTCTCATTGACCGTGTAAATCTGTGTGTATTCAGGGCACAGGAAGAGGCAGAGAGGAAAAGGCGAGAGGAAGAGGCAAGGAAACAGCGAATTGCGGTAAGTAACTACATGGTAACAAGACGTGTTTGGTGTCACCCGAGTGGAATTATGTTTTCTGTGTTCAGTGAATTTCATTGTGCATTTAATGGCTGTCGCCGCCTGTTAGGTAAAGGTCCCTAGGTTTATAATTGTATTTCGTATTTGTATTTTCTAGGCTCGCGAGAAAATGGTGTTGGCAATGACGAACGTTCAAGTTGATTCTGTGACGACTGTACAGCAGACATCGGCAGCATTGCAAAGTCTTCTTTCAACTCCTGAGGAAGTTTCACCAGATGCACAGGTGCGATGACGTGCCCTTATCAACGAACAACTCATTGTTTTCTGTTAAATTATTTCACTTTTTAAGTAATGCTACTGACAAACGAACGAACAAACAAACAAACAAACAAACAAACAAACAAACAAACAAACAAACAAACAAACAAACAAACAAACAAACAAACACAAACAATCAATAATGATAACAAACCAAGATCTCCAAAGCGAAAGTCTTCAAAGTTTTTTACATTAGGTAAAGAATTTTTTATTAAATGATTGCTTTTAAATGTTTCAGGCGGGAGCCAGTAAAGCTATGGAAAATATGGCTGATTTCATGCTGTCAAATTCTAAATTTACCAGTGGTTCTGCGTTGACTTCTGCGGCGACTGGGTTGGTGTCAGGTCTGGGGTATATGGTATCAGCTTCCTCTTCCACTGTGTCTAAAAAAGATAATAATGATACTGCTGCGAATGCTTCAGCAACCGTTTTACAGGTAGGTGTTTCATGGTGCTGGCGATGATGACGATGGTGGTTGGAAGGGGGTTGTGATGGTGGTGATGTTGGTGGTGATGAAGATGATGGTTATGATGGTGGTCGGAGGAGAATTGTGATGTTGGTAATGGTGAAGATGGTGATGGTGGTGTTGGTGATGATGATGATGGTTATGATGGTAGTCGGAGGGGAGTTGTGGTGTTGGTAGTGGTGAAGATGATGATGATGGTGGTGGTGGTGTTGATGATGATGATGGTTATGATGGTGGTTGGAGGGAGTTGTGATGTTGGTAATGGTGATGAAGGTGAAGGTAGTCGGAAGGGGGTTATGATGTTGGTGGTGATGTCGGTGGTATGATGGTGGTGCCGGTTGATGATGGTGGTAGTGATGAAGATGATGATGGTGGTTGGAAGGGAGTTGTGATGATGGTGATGTTGGTGGTGACAAAGATGATGGTGATAGTGGTGGTTATGATGGTGGTCGGAAGGGAGTTGTGATGGTGGTAATGATGATGACGACGATGGTGCTAATACTGATTGTGGTTGTTATGATTGTGATTGTGATGGAAATCACAATGGTCCAGTGGATGTTATTATTTGTCGTCATGGCAATAACCCATTCATACTTTCCGTCTTTTCCAGGCTAAAGCCGTGATAGCGTCTCTGAATGGGGCGACTGACAAAGTCTTCCAAGCTGTAGCCAGCCAGAGTGCGCTAGGAGAGGATGCAGTCATGATTCAGACACCTGCCATGGCGCTGACATCTAGTAAGAAACTGCCGTCGGAACTCGGGGGTAGCGAAATGAGTATCGGAGAGGGGAAGTTTGGTATGCCGATGGCCTCGAGCTCTGACAATAATACTGATCCTGTTGATATGAAGGTACTTTGCTAACTTTATTTATACCGAATAGCTCTATAACATCTAAACTATTCTCGCTAGAGTTCCAGTAAAGGTCATGTCCCTTGTTGGGTAAGTGTTACTGCTAACAGGAGCCTATAAAGCTTAACCTGAGCAAACCTTCGTTTTGCTACCCGAAAAGGCTATGCCTTTGTCAAGGACTGTGCTCAAGCTAAATTAACTGTATTGATGCTGAATAGCTCTATCAGTTCTAAACTATTCTCCCTGGAAGCCTAGAGGCGTTGGTTCAGCACGGGACGAAACCTAAGCTAAACTAACTTTATGTATACTAGATAGTTCTATCTGTTTTAAACTGTTTTTTCCTTGAGGTCCAGTAAGAGTCATCTCTTATTGATCCATTGTTACTACAGGAAGAAACCTGAACTAACTTTATTTATTCTGGATAGCACTATCACTTATAAACTGATCTCCCCTATAGGTCCAGTAAGGATCATCTCTTATTGATCCAGTGTTGCTACGGGATGTGAAACCTATGCTAACCTAAAAACCATGACCAGCGACAATTTCAAAAAGTAAAGTAAAAAACAAATTCCGAAAAGACAAGACATTTTGAGAATACAATATATGATGTAAATTTTCGACTTTGAAATAAAGTCTCAACCTCCGTCTTGTTTTGAATCATATGTAATATATTGTATTCTCAAGATGTCTTGTCTTTTCGGAATTTGTTTTTTACTTAAGCTAAACTAACTTAATTTATACTAGATACCTCTATCAGTTCTAAACTGTTCTCCCTAGAGGTACAGTATAAGGCTCATCTCTTATTGATCCAGTGTTACTACAGGAGGAAACCTAAACTAAACTAACTTTATTTATACCGGATACCTCTATCAGTTCTAAACTGTTCTCCCTAGAGTGTTAGTAAGTCTAGCACGTATTGGCTCTGTAATACTGCCTGGAGAAAACCTGTGGTGTTTGGTAGAGTCAAACTGGAAGTACCCTTCTCACATGTGACTGAGGTGAAATTATAACCAGACAACTGTATTTTGCAGGAATTGAGTCTTGAGTGATTAAGGTGAAAGCTAGATGCTGTGTCACCACCCTTTCGCTAAATTATTTTACTTTATTCTCCTAGGGAGTTGGAACGAAAGACAACGCTTACTCGTGGGATCCAAGTGCAAGTGCAGTACAGACACAAGTCATGTCCCTGGAGTTACGCAATTCTACAGGACACATTATTCCTGGCAATAACCTCGGCGAACCTATCTCCCTATTTGTTTCGACAGGCCAGACGCCATCTGATCCTTCTATCATAACCCTGTCACACAGAAGCACGGTTTATCATACACTTAATGTGGACAAAAACGATACAAGCCTTCATTTTGAAATACTCCGCAAGACCCTAATACCGAAATTATCGTGTATCTGAAACATGGAGTCAGGCCAACAAAAGAAGACTATGATTTCACTCTAGTACTCCCTGATGATCCTCCAGTCAATGCTACCTTCCCTAAAGATCGACATATGTTCTATATTTCTAACGCAGATACTAACCACACTACAGCAGGAACATGGTACCTTGCTGTCTTTTATAATGGTACCATCAACCCACAATATCTACTGGACAGTAAAGGTATTCCAGAATTGTTTATTCCCAAGAAAGTGAATTATACGCTGCGTATGTATTCGTCTGGATGCTTATTCTGGGATGAGGAAAACGATAGGTGGAGTGGTGACGGATGTGTGGTAAGTATCGAGTTGAAAGTTTTCAATGTTCTCGTGTTCAAAGTTTCTCACTTCGTGTTGAAAGTTCACACTTCGTGCTCAAAGTATCTCACTTCGTGTTCAAGTTTCTCACTTCGTGTTCAAAGTTTCTCACTTCATGTTTAAAGTTTTGTATTTCTCTTTCTAGGTGGGCCCTCAATCTAGAATGGACATGGTACAATATCTGTGTACTCATTTGACATCATTCGCGAGCGATTTCTTTGTCATGCCTAATGTGATTGACTGGAGTAAGATCAGTTTGGATAACTTGTTTTCAAATCCCACCGTGTTCGCTGTCGTCATGGCTATTTTTGGACTTTACGTCATTGGCATGATATGGGCAAGAAAGAAGGACAAACAAGATCTATTATTGGTACGACTAGATTTCATGTTCTGCGAAATTAAACGTTATTTATTTACACTGTATTGCTCGATTAGTTCTAAACTGTTAAAGTAAAGGTCTAGTATGAGCCATCGATCCAGTGTTACTAACTTACACATGTAAAAACGCACAAGTTGTAACAAACCTGCAGCAGAGCAATGCTTGTTCCCAGCTAGTTGACAAGTTGTCATGCTCAACAGACTTATTGCAAGTTGTTCCAACAACTTGTTATCGTCCTGCAATTCAACAACTTGATAACAAGTTGTGAGTGACAACCTTGTAGCAACTTGATAAAATAACAGCATTGCTACAACTTGTTCACAAGCTTGCTACAAAGCTGTTGCGAACACATCTTTTTGACAAGTTGTGAGATTTTTACGTGTGTACACAAGAGGGCACTAACATTATTTATAACAGTTATCTCTATCAGTTATAATTTTTTCCAGTGAGGACCATGATCTATCCTAAACTTGTCTAACTTTATTCACGCTGCATAGTTCTATCAGTTTATTAATTGCTTTCAATTTTCTACCTTATCAAGCTTGGAGCTACGCCATTAGAGGACAATGACCCCCGGGATATGTACCTCTACGAGGTTGTGTTCTACACGGGTCATTCTGCCAGTGCTGGTACTACGGGGAATGTCTATATGATCTTGGAAGGTACCATAGACGAAACAGCGCCCAAGGCAATGAAGGATCCAGTTCGAGTGAAATTTACCAAAAGTGCTATTGATACATTCCTACTGGCTTTGGGTCGACTGAAAAGTCTGAGGGTGTGGCACGATAATTCAGGCCAGTCACCAGATAATGATAAAAACAATCTGAAAGCATTTTTCTACATTAATTACAGTACAGTCGAACCTGTCCTGATGGAAATACAGTATCTCTAATACAGACACCTCTCTAATACAGACACCTCTCTAATACAGACACCTCTCTAATACAGACACCTCTCTAATACAGACACCTCTCTAATACAGACACCTCTCTAATACAGGAGATTCAATCGTACGATTGGCAAACTCTCTTCTACGCTCCGTGCTTGCGTGGCGCCGTTGGCGTCTTTCTTCCTGTTGTTCATGATCGTGTTCCTGGCCTACGCGCAGTTTGCATTCTTAATTTTCGGGCCATTTATGACGGATTACTCCTCGTTCGATCGATGCTTGGCAAACATGCTCGGGATGACGGTGGGTTCGTTCGACTTCGACGCTCTGAATGCAACCAACCGAATAATTGGACCGATCTTTTTCTTCTCTTATATCATGGTGATGGTCATGATCCTGATGAACGTGTTCCTGTCCATCATCAACGACACGTTCAATGAGGTGAACTCTGACGTCTCGAAGCAATCTAGCGATTCCGAAATAGCCGATTTCATGATGGATCGTTTTGTTGCAACAGTCAAACGCACGGGCGCCACAATTCAACCAATTTATAAAGAACCCAAAGATGAGCTGGATCAAAATCTCGATGACATCGAAGAGCTTTCGGACAACGTGCAACTAGCGCTGCGAAGCCTTTGTCTCGAAAGCATCCGTCACACGTCGTGGTTCAAAGCCGACAACGTGGAAGAGTCCGACAAGAAACGACAAATCTTAGAGCTTCTCATCATTTCTGGCGAGAATTTCACGGAAAGCGATGTATGTGATGCAATTCCGGTACTGGATACAGTATTGGCGAAGTACTCCTCAGATCAGCTCAAGATCATCACCAAACATTTTCAGGCAAAATTGGCGCGGGAAGAGAAAGAAGACGCGTAAAAGGCAGGCGGAAGAACGCGAGGATGATGATGAGGTTGACGACAGCGATGGTAGTGATGACGACAGCAATTCTGACCGATACGAGGACGTATTTGATGCTAAAGACAACACAAGGTTTGATTTCTAAGAATGCGTAAAATATTCTAAGAACTCTTTGAAACATTCCTAAAGATATTCATAGAAAATTTTTTTGCGAGATTCCACATCGTCGCGCCATCTAAACAAAGACTAATTTAAGAAGCTAATTAAAGAGAATAAGTAATCGATAACATGACATCATTATGATGTAATATCATGACGTCACTGTGATGACGTCATGCAAGAATATATGTAGCTATGTTTGTACACATCATAAATGAAACTAAAGTAAACTAGCTACATTAAACTACATTTAAAACTAAACTAAAATAAACTACATTTAAAACTAAACTAACTAGACTATTTAAAACTAAACTTTGTAAAATATTCTTATTTCCAACATTCTCAAAGTATCACGTATTTATCCAATTAAGGGGCAATTTTTTTCAAATGTCGCGTACTTGCGTTGAAAAGTATTCAAACCCTAAAATCTTTTTGCCGTCTACGTCACAAAATCACTCTGTGGTAGCTGGTCAAACTAGAACGTTTGACAAGTGAAGAAACATAAAATAGTCAATCAAAATACAATTATCAATGAGGCTTTACAATTAACGCCATATTTGCAGCAATATAAGCAAAAACTTATTGAGCTTCAAGCATCATTTTCTCTTTGGCGTACCAATTAAAATCTCTTCATTTTAAGCATAATTTTACAGATAAAGCACTAAACATACTTTTCAAGTTTGTTTAACGATTGAGAAACATCAAAAATATTTTTTTTGGTATATATTGTACTTTACATTATATTATACTTTTAATAATATGCATGAAACATTTTTCAATTCTGATTGGCTATTAAGAGCACTGCCATTCTCGAAATACAGTGCCAAAAAGTGAAATACAGTGCAAAAAATGAAATAGTTACAATGCAAAAAATGAGAATAATACAAAAAATACAAACATTACGAGTGACAAAATTTACTAACAAAATTGTTTATATTAAAATTATCTATTTCGCATGTAACCAACACATGGATATGATTGCATAATGTTTTTAAGTATATTATTAATAAGTAATAGTACTGTTTCTCGTGGAATCTGGAAAACATACACTCTCTGAGTTTTCAAAGACTTGTGCATGTTTTTCCCATATTGCATTCGAAACCATACTATTACCCATACTTATGTTATACTTTTCAGCACGTGTTATGTAACATAGAAAAAAACGCCTCTTAATATATTCACACGTCTTTAACACGGGTCGTAAAGACTTAAGCTATTTTTTTCTCATTTGACATTTAAACAACTATATTAACTGTAGTATATATAAATGTAGAATAAAATTACAAATAGAATCTTAATGCATGTCTATGATTTGCATATATTAAAATTGTTAAACCTATTTCAGTTAATGGCAGATTTTTAACTTCCTTGAAAAAGGGTTAAGCCCTCACTTTTCCGTGCCCAAAAAGAGACGCTCCATGACATCTCACAAAAGCTTGCTCAGCTAACAGGCTATATGACCAGGGTCCCCACGACCCTTGAAAATCCTGGAAAGTCAAAAAATCCAGGCCTGGAAAGTCCTTGGAAACTGATAAGGTCCTTGAAAGTCCTGGATTTTTTTTTCAGTAGGCTGGAAATAATTGAAGAATTATTACCAGCCCAAGGATTATTGCCCAAATGTTTATTTTCTCCAATTTCAATTAAAATTATGTATAACAATTGTCCAAAAGTTATTTCGATGTCATTTTTTTTCTAATTGCATTCCTCTCCTTAAGTTTAAGGATAAAAGTTAGATGATTTTCAAAGATTTTTCCAGTTTTCCATGGGATCCAAGCCTTAAAACTTGTTACAAACGTAAACATGCAAACGCGTTTAAATTAAATGCTCACGGTTGACTGTAGCTTGCAAACGGTAGTAAACAAATTGATATAAATAACAAATAATTAGAATCTTTAAACCAAACTTCACGGTTCCGGAACCCTGAGTAATCGCCCTGAATTAATTAAGCATGCAAATAAGACCAAAAAGGAGAGCAGATTTTCAATTTCCGTGGTGATTCCCACTTTTCTCATTCCGGGTTTTACAGATTCCGGCTTTTTCCATTCTGGGTTTTACAGATTCCAGTTCAGTGGTCGAAGTTTAGCTACAATCTTGGACATAACTGGTTGACACTATTTTCCCCTTATTGAAAATTCGCGTATTTTTATGATAAACTCCATGTTGAATCATGTTGCCATTCTTAAACCCCAGCTCCCCCAACTCAATGTTGAGCTTGTATCATGGTATATCATCAAAAGTTGTTTCGGCGTTGTTCACAACATTGAACTGGGGGAGGGGGAGACAAAGTTTGTTTTGTCAATGTTCAAAACTTTGTAATATTAGTTGGAATGGTCTCAAGGGTTTCGTCCAAGATTGTAGCCTAAAAACAGAGCTACGTTTCGCCCGCCCTTTAGTAGCCTGCTAGCCCTTTAAGGTCCATAGAGACTGGACGCGATTTGGCAACGCGACGCGAATTTTCAGTTTTCAATGACTTTTAACATTAATATTTTTCAGTGTTTTTCAAATATTCGGGACCACGTAAGCAACTTTAGCTATTTGGTCTGCATATCTTGTAAAATTTTTACCCGTTGACGATTTTATTTGTTTTTGAAAACTGAAAATTCGCGTCGCGTTGCCGAATCGCGTCCGGGGTCCCAGCGGATTTAGACCCCCTCAAAATGGATCCCCCGATCCAAATCTAGACTTGGATCAAGTCCGTCTCTCAAGAGTCCGAGGGATTGGACACGCGAGGTGCAATAACGCGGGAAAGCTAAAATCCGCTAGCGAATATGGACCGGGGAGTCCATATCCGCTAGCGAATGTCCTCGACCCGCGAATTTTAGGGCGGGCGAAACGTGTCACACGTGGTTCATAGACCCACGTGGGTATCGTCGTATCCCTGGTCGTATCGAAGAAGAACCGTACATATCGAGCATAATTTTTATGAAACTTTGTCGAAATAAAATAGTTATGCCATGCAAAGGGATAGGTTAGTATTAAATTTAGCTATTTTTAACGTTTGTGCACTGTTTTTGTCAAGTTCTAGCCGTGTTTTGAAACACGTGCTGCAAATTCATTGAATTTTATACACTTCGCCAACTATTCAAGCGCTTCGTTCTCGCTTTAAAATAGTCGCTTTTCTCCTTCGTATTTCTCCCAAATTTTCTTGCAATAATGTTCCGAAATACCCCCAGCTTTGATTGATATAACTCATATTTGTTTTATCTGCTGTTTCAGGACAACAATTGGACAGGAAAGTTGACAAAGTTTTAATAGTGATAAGTCGCCGACCTAAAGCACGTGCACGTGGTAAGCGTCAATTATCACTTTTTTTTTAACAAATTTTATTTGGATCGATATTCACAATTTTTAACAAACAAAAGAATATAACAGAACAAATATTTATTAAATTAGATAACCTAGATATCAAATGTAGATCCAAAAAGGTAAGGGACCGGTCATAAAGTAATTACTAGAGGGGATGGAGGATAAATGAAATTTCAAGTACATATTTCCATACCCTCCCAAAAACCTATGGAAAAATTTTCGTAACCCCCTTCAATGTAAGTGAAAATTTTCAAACCCCCCGTTCTATCATTAATTCTGTTATAACATTTGTCTTGCGTTTATCTATATTTCGAAACTCTCCAGTTTGTGATAACTCTCCCACTTCTTGTAGTGGTAACCATATTCTCAACATTTTCCGCAGTCTCCGATTCGTCACCAGTTTTTTCTGATTTTGGCATACTAGCGATGGGCTGAGGGTAAGATCAAACAGAAAAATTTGTTTGGGGTTTATTTCAAATAGAAAACATTTGCTTCCATTCAATGTGACACTTCCTCATCAGGTTTATCAAGTTCTAATGCCGGTGTGAGCTTGCTAGCGTTGACAATTCAGGTGTATCAGATTTGTACTCCAAAAGTTCAACGGATACTGAATCCTACTTATCATCTGACATTGAGTTAGACTAAAACATATACCTTGTGATGATTTAATAATTATAGAAAAAATCTGGGCACAAATACTTTCAATATTCAACATTAGTATAATTACATAGGTGATTATTGAAAATTCTCCACGCTGATTGGTTGCCGTTAAGGTGATTATTACGCGATAATCACCTAAGCGATTTTCAAAATGGCGGCCGAAGCCGTTTTGTCAATTAAATGACGAAGAAATGTGTATTTTTTATTTTTTTCTAAATAATCACCTATGAAATTATACTAAAACAATTATTCACCTCAGGCTCGGTGATTATCGTGAATAAAAACCTCGACTTCGTCTCGGTTTTTATTCACCGATAATCACCTCGCCTTCGGCGAATAATTGTTAAATAATAATTAAATCTGGGCACAAATACATTCAGGGGCGGATCTAGGATTTTTCGTACCTCAGTCACAATTTTTTGGTGGACGGGGGGTTATCGGCGCTGGGCGTGGACTCGACTGGGCGTGGTCGACTCCAGACGGGGGGAGTGGGCGCTAAATAATTTTTATGTTGATAGTCCGCCACTGGATTTTTAGAATTTTCCGTACATAAAATGCGATTTGCCCCCCCCCCCACACACACCTATTAACCCAAATCCTAATTAATCAAATTATACAACATATTTAGATTAACTTAATAAACTCAAACGAACATTTGATCCCTATCCACAGGCACTGCAAGAACTACAAATGCACAAAGATGTATTGATGATAATACTTTAAAACTCAGCAGCAATTTAACATATTTGCCTGTGGATTAAGAATCGTCGTCATATTGGTACTATATGCTTATAAGTGTATCATTGTAAAACGTCTAAAATCATATGGCAGCAAATGCGTTAAGGAAATATACTGTTCTGTTACCAAAAACACAGAACTATACATAAGAAGTAATTGCCAGTAGCCTGAGTTCCAAAAAAACAACCACATATTCATTAACTAAGTCAAAGATGTTAATTAAGTCAAATATTAATAAACTAAACTCTTACTATTAATAAAGTCTTACTGTGGTCTATATATTGAACACAAAATATACTATTAATAAACTAGTAACATCAGAACGGCTACCAGTCAAAGAGCTTTTCAAGCTACCTACAATTAAATATTTCACATCATCGTGTTACATCAGACGTCGACCAATGCGGTCTAACAAGCCATGACTTGATCTAACAAGACATGACTTGGTCTAACAAGTCATGTCTTGGTCCAATGCGGTCTAACAAGACATGACTTGGTCTAACAAGCCATGACATGTCGATAGGCTATGGATAAACAATACACGTATACGCGTTACGCGTACATGTTGTGTGATTAATGCATAAATATAAAGAAATTTTAAATAAAACTTCACTAACATGAGAATCAACAAATGCTCACAATGTAGACATTGAATATTAACATATTTTAGCTTCTTGACGCGAGAATTATGCTAATACAGCAATACAGCATAGTGAATATATTAAAATATCATATGTCAGACAATCATTAACAACACCGATGGCTTGGTACTCCGATTTATAAACCTTTAATATGAACTATAAAACCATAAATTTATCTACCTTATTGCAGTGCAAGCTTTGTCTTTCTCTAGCAGTAGCTCTCTGTGCCACAATTTCTAGCGAGGCTTCTGCTTGTATTGTTGATGGCGCCGCTTAGTAGCTTGTCAACAAAATTTGTCCGTGAGGCATCGATATTCTTTTCAAGCTCCGTATACAAACGTTGTATAGAGATTCCAAATTGTTTGCCGCAATCGCAAACTGAACATTGTCGAAAATGTTTCCAGATATCGCTGGTAGAAATCGCACGTAATAGTAAACGTTCGAAATAGTAAACACTCAAAGGTAAACACAAATGCGGTGTTGACGAATACCTCACGTTGCGAATCCGTCGAAAATATAAGCCAATGACAGTGCAGAATTTTTTTAAATGGTTCAATCAGAAGGCTCATACAGAGCCCCTGAATCTGCAAATCCGTCAGGCCTCCCCACAGATCCGTCGCAAATGGTCGTAACCATGGAAATGAGCATGTCAGCCAATCAGATAGCCGGATTTGACCCCCGAATCCGTCAACTTTCATGCGTAAGACCGCTGTTCGTGACTGACTAACATTACTTTGCCGAAGCTCTGCCGCAGCATGAAACGCATAACTGGACTACCGGTACGATTCAAAATTTTAGTAACTCGATCTACTGGTCACTATAGATAGCTGGAGTCAAATTTTTTTAAGTAGGCAATTTTTACTTCAGTCGCGCGACTGATTTGACGACCCCTAGATCCGCCCCTGAATACATTCAATATTCAACAATAGTTATAAAATGTAATTTTTTTCCGTACCTATAGTACTAAGATTTTGGTACCCCCTAGAGGTTCTGTTGTTTTTTTCATACCCCCCTCAGAGGTTCTCTTTTTCGTACCCCCAAAAAATATCCTCCACACCCCCTAGTATATACTTTATGACCGGTCCCTAGGTACGAACGGGACTCTTATATAGAAGGTCCCGTGCAGCAGGGCTGCAAAATTACCACTGAAAAAGGAATTAATTCCAATTACAATTAGTTGCTTTAAAATATAATAATTTCTGATTACAATTACTTGTTCTAAAATGTAATTAAGTACAATGGAAAAATTACAGCGGAAAAAAGGAATGAATTACAAATTCCTTTACCGGCAAATTGTTACTATATATATTATACAGGGTGTCCAAAAAAACCGAAAACTATTGAAATGAATAATGCCTCAGCACTCTGCTTACCCTGGTTCCAGAGCTTTAAAATAAACCTCTGGTTGAAAGTGGCAATTGATTCATCGAGCCGTGCCAATCAGTTTGAATTAGGGTCAGACCCTGACTCTGTCTCCTGATCAGATGATTTTATTAAAGCTCTCTGATTTGTTATAGATGTTTTATTTGAATCAATCAGAGAGCTTTAATGGGTCGTTCCAGAAAAGATCCATACCCACAGAGGAAATTTTTGCTGTCTGAAGGGGGAGGGAGGAAAAATGTCTTAGGATGTCCGAAGGGGGGAGAGGAATGTGGATATGTTTGTCTGAAAGTTTGAGACTGTGATAAAGCTATGTGATCGGCGATTATATAGCAAAGTAGAGGCTGTTTTCGCAGGCTAGCGATTATAATGAGCACACAAATTGTATCTGCTATATGTAGCTCTTAAACACCGGAACGTTTATGTAACAGCAATAATTATACGTCCACGTAACTCGTAAGCAAAATAAGCGGCCCACTTTTGCATGCATCACCACCAAAAACTAACTCGCTGTAACAGCGTATCCTGCAAGTTCAGAATGAGTCGAAAATTGACACACTTTTGCAGTTTTCGTTCGTAACTGATAAGTTTGAATTATTCAAGTGTTAAAAATAATAGTTATTAAACTGTTGCTCGAATACTGCTATGTGAACTGAACCCCAAATAATTTGTTTTAGTATATAGTCAATAAAGCTTCCTTGCGAGGTGCGTGTCTAGAAAATAGAAATGGCTGTCATATTAAGGGCGAGGTTAAGGAATGCAGTAATACTAAAAATGCATTAACATGTAAGTAAACATAGCAATGCTTGTCAATCAGTCGCAAGTTACATCGAATTTCAGTCCGAATTTTACTTGATCGAATTTCGAAGTGAATTTCTGCAAATTATCCGACAAAACCTAGCTGCCATGTGTTTGTGTTTGCAAGAAGCCGCCAAGTGTTCCGCCACGCCGGAGCTATTTGAAAACAGCGTAGAAAAGTCACAATAAGCCATCGCTTTACCACTACGCTGGAGCAAAATCGTTTGAAAACTTTCACGTGTCATTTTTGCCGTAACAATTTGAGCACGGTTTCTAAACGGAGCGAGGTGAAAACGGAGCGCTTGATAGCTTCGTGTGAACACAAACATGTAAACTCGAATGCTTTTCAGTTAAATTTCTTGGCTCAATTTCAAATATTTTGGGTTTACATGAGTGCTAATTTAATTTGTAAACAAACTGTAATGGCGTAGTCTGAACACACGTAAATTCTGCCCGCATTAGTTCGCTCGCGCGTAAGTGTGAACGTAGTCTAATTTTTGGTGATGTTTTCAAACGGCGAGGTTGCCTTTAGAAAAATTTAGAAATAGTGGATGTCTGAAGGGGAGGGGGGTAATTTTGGGCTTTGACGTCCGGAGAGGGGGGGAGGATGAACCATTCAAGGATGTCCGAAGGGGGGAGGGGGTTATTTTCGATTTCCTCTGTAGGGGTACCCTGGATTCCAGAGCCTTCGACAGTAAATAATAAATTGAAATGTCGCGAAGGCTCTGGTTCAACGGGGCGATTATTTGATTAAACCGCGCCAATCACAAAACAGAATTAGTGGTTTTAGTACAGGATTCTTTGATTAAACCGTGACAATCACAAAATAGAATTAGTGGTTTTAGTACAGAATCTGTACTAAAACCACTAATTCTGTTTTGTGATTGGCGCGGTTTAATCAAAGAATCGCCCCGTTGAACCAGAGCCTTCGCGACATATCAATTTATTATTTACTGTCGA